>JAHDVE020008735.1:0-130556 GCA_022606495.2 Halesus radiatus | reverse complement strand
CAGTCGTAGGTGAAACCTGTTTCTAAACTGATTCTTCGAAAGGGGGACTAATGCTACAGCTACAGTTCCAACAACGAATAACTGCTATTTATAAAACTCCCGCGATATTCCTCATGATGTGATGTAGTCTCAATTTTATATGAAATAACGTAAGAGGATTCACGTGAATATTCTAATACGATAGCAATATAATAAAATCGAACGGCAAGTAGGAATGTTGTGTTGAAATGTTCCCTCTAATGCCTTTGGGAGATATAATCTGAAAATCTTCAGTAATCCTTTTCCAAGACCGCTCTAGGAAGGAATGGCAAAGGAGAAGCCTAATCTCCGCCTCGACAATAATAATATACTAGGAAATGTTCATGAAAAGCTAAATGTTTGTTTAGTGAAACTATACTTCAATGCCCTTGAAGTGATTCTTCACAAAACGGCACTATAAGGACAAAAATAGATTATTTATTCAATTACTTTTACTGAAATTCTGATTCGTAATGTTCTGAATTAGTCCCTTTAGTGGGTATGATAGGTACCTACTTATCGATATTTTACTACTTATGAAATTCTGAGAAAAACAATAAAACGAGTCAGCGGTTCCCAAAAGAATAACTCACTACAAAAAAAAATATTATGGTAATTATTTATTACATAATAGTAATTATTATTATATAATACTAGCTGATGTGTACCCGGCCTAGCTCGGTTTTTTTAAAGTTATGGAAGTTGTGAATTCTTTCTTGTCGTTTTGGTGCCATAATTGATTTGACAGCGAAGGTAATAAATACCTTGTGACGACTATTACTATCTCTAAACAAAGAATCATTCATTTGAAATTTTTGTTTCATTCCAAACATTTATTTTTTCAAAACATATCTAAATAAGAAAGTTCTTAAGTAGGTACTTACTTGTGTTTTCCATTTTGAAAATATTCTATCCAAACAAACCTTCTTCTTTTAAATGTGTAATATGTGGCTAACCAGAGTGGTATATCTATAGACTAACCTCAATACAACATGGCGGGTTCAATCTTTTTCATACTAATTTATTTATTTTATTTTATTTATTCATTCATTAACGCCCCAAAGGGCTTTTACATATTTTAACATTAAAATGATTATGTGTACAGAACTTTAAAAAAATAACATGATGCATAGTTGGTATATAAGTGTAACATATTTATAATATATATGAAGGTATAATAATGTATAAGTGCATGCCACAGAGAAGTTACAAAGGGAAAGGTTTTTAATTTGTAGATATTACTTTTTTTTTTTAATAAAAATATTAATAACCTGATCTACATGATACATAATACACAAGTGCATTATATAATTCTCTTATAATATGAGTGCATGACATTGTGAAAAAAAAATCATTGTGTTTTTATATTTCGGATGATGTAAAAATGTATGGAATTGCATAATACATAATCTGGTATATGATACATAGAAAGAAAAAAAAGAGGAACAAGTTTTTGGATTGTAGATGAGTATAAAGATAATATATATAAAAAAATAATAATTAAACAATAGCTCTTATACGATGCTCTTATAATTGTTGCAACATAAAAATATCGTTCAGGTATCTTTTAAACATGTCTAAACTTATGTTTAATATATCTATAGCAGAGGTGAATTTATTTCCAAGTATATGTAGACGAGAAATGGGTGCATGCATTTGGTAGTTTGTCCCAGAATTATTGTTACAGAATAACATATTTTGCCGAGTTTGTCGATGAGCATATTGCATTTCATTCGAACTGCTCTCTAAACCTTCCCGGCACTGATAAGAATAACAGTTTTACATATTGCATTTCATTCGAACTGCTCTCTAAACCTTCCCGGCACTGATAAGAATAACAGTTTTACATATTGCATTTCATTCGAACTGCTCTCTAAACCTTCCCGGCACTGATAAGAATAACAGTTTTACATATTGCATTTCATTCGAACTGCTCTCTAAACCTTCCCGGCACTGATAAGAATAACAGTTTTACATATTGCATTTCATTCGAACTGCTCTCTAAACCTTCCCGGCACTGTTAAGAATAGACTGCTATTTTCCGGTCGAGTCATTTTCGAGAAAATAGACGACAAACATACAAATTAATAAAGTAAGGAAAATTATGTATTCATCGCTTCTCAGTATGTCCACATTATCAAAATGGACTTCTGCGAATTAAACACAAAAACAATTAATAATTAATCTTCGAAATAATTTTTGAAAAAGACATTCTCGGATAGCATTCAACATATGCAGTTTTATATATATATATATATATATTATATATTTTATATATATATATATTTTATTTTTTTATGTGAATACCGTACAAGAGTCCCAACTGCTCCAAACCGTCAGGAGCCAATGAGACTATGGCATCCCCAATTGGGGAATGTTGTGAGGCTGAAGGTATTGGGAAGGGGAAAGAGAAGGGGAAGAGGAAGGTGGGGAAATACCTGACTATTCAGATCTGCTTACCAAACACGGCCTGGTCTTTCACCAGGGCGATACTGAGAGTATCTTCCACTCTGGAACGTGCGCAAATATACCATATATTATTTTTAATTAATTAATTGTGAAACAACACAAATTAATTAAATAAAATTTACTTGCGCACGCCGGGATTTGAACCCGCGACCTTCGGATTCGTAGTCGAGAGCCTTACCCCTCGACCATGGAAGCCGTCAAATATGACGTAACATTAAAATTGTAATCATTTTTATCCATTACTCCACGGAGCCGTTTGTCGCATAGCACGGGTTCCCAACCGGTCGCCAGTCGATCCCTGTAATTTCGGTTGTGAATATTGAAAATAATTATTATTTCAATATTTAAAATTTACATTTTTTTCCATTACTCCACGGGGCCGTCTGTCGCATAGCGTCCACAGCAAGGGTTCCCAACCGGTCGCCAGTCGATCCCTGTAATTTACAATCATACAATAGATGAAAAACCGGTCGTAGGACTTTTTATTATTTTTGCCAGATTTGTGCTTATCTGTAGATCAAGCTTTATAGAACAACAAAAAAACAGCAAAATTCTAATGAGATTCTTCTTAGAAGTTATTCCCTATTAAAAATAATGTAAAAAGTAGGTCCCACCTCGTATAGTTTGGAGACCCTTGGCGTACAGCAACGTAAAATGCCTTAAATTGTCTTAAGTATCCTTCCGTTTGAGCGGTTTGAGCAGATGAATATTGGATTGCAAGCAAACACAGCGCAGGGACCATTGTCACCGCGGAGGGCGGGTTGGATAGGGGGGATAGGGAGGGCGGAGCAGGAGGGTGTTTGTCGCTTCGCGCCTTCGGGGGCTTGAGCCACCCAAGGAAACGTTTAGTAACCAGGGGGCTTCAAATAGAAAACGATAAGTAATTATTATTATAATTTCTTCAAAAGATTGGTATTCACTTTATGGCTTCATTATTAATAAATGAATTTAAAAATAAAAATATATTCACCACTTTATTAATATACACATCTAAATATTTCGAAAGCATATCCATATTAATAATAAAATAATTATTTTTTTAATCTATACTCGTATATATAAAAATCAATGTAAGTTTGTTTGTTTGTTTGTCCTCGATTTTCTCGAAAATTACTGGACCGATTTCGCTGAAAATAGCACAGTTTGTTCTTCTTAGTGCCGGGAAGGTTTAGAGAGTTTGAATGGTGTGAACTATGTCAAGAATCAGTAAGTTGTGATCAGATATTGAAGTGTTACAGTTTGTAATGGTGAATGATAGGTTTATGTCTGAGAGTATGAAATCCGATATGTAAAACTGTTGCTATAATGTTTTAAAATTTGTATGAAAAACATTGAACCCGCCATGATGTGTTGAGGTTAGCCTATAGATATACCACTCTGGTTAGCCACAGATTACATATTTAAAAGGAGAAGGTTTTTCGGGTAGAATATTTTCGAAATGGAAAACACAGGTAGGTACCTACTTAAGAACTTTATGATTTAGATAAATTTTGAAAAAATGAACATTTGGAATGAAATAAAATATTCGAATGAATGTTTCTTAATTTGGAGATAATTACTTTCGCTGTCAAATCAATTATTGTACCCGAGCAAGGCCGGGTACACATCAGCTAGTTTCTAATATAAATTTGTTATTCAATGTTTTACAATAATTTTTCGTTTCGAATTATATGATTTTTTTTTATATTCATACCTTCCCTTAAAATGTCATAATTATTAAGAAATTAATAAAAATAATAATTAACTTATTATTTACGGCTAATCCTTTTTACGGGTTATACAAACCCAAGCACTGACCAGAAACAGGTCTAGGACAGTAAATCTAGGTATTGAATATATAATATAATTTCGAGTGCTTCTAAGTTATCCAATTTTTTGCTTTTATTGTATAACGTAGAAGTACTCGAAATTAGAAAATCCCTGAATAATAATGCTAGTATTTTAAATAACCAAATTAAATTATCTTTTAGTCCCATTCATAATATTTTTCCAATAAATCGCTCTGTTCTTCCCGGAAATCCTACAATTACCCCTACACATTTGCTTACCCCCCACTCCAACACCTAAAATTTATATGTCTTGTCAATATTCTATATCATAAGTTAGTTATAATATTCTCCTGATGAAGGAAGGGTGCTTCTGAAACCGGTAGAGTTTTAATAAAATAAAAGTGGTCTACAACAAATTTATGTGTTTTTATTGTAAATTATGGCGAGCCACAAAGTTAATGCTTTTTACAAATATGTAATAATAATAGTACTTATCATTATCATAATATCCGTATTGACAATTGGTTTGACCATGAATATTCTTATTTCTTCCATTAATAATAGTATTTTTATTGAACAACAATTACAGAACTTAAAGCCACCCAAATTAAGTTTAAATATCGCCAAAACTAAAAATAAATACAAATGTAAAATACAAAACAAAAGTAGAACGCGCGCGGAAAACACCCGTGACGCCAGATGTTCAGAATGCGATGATACTAACATAACAGGGTGTTTTGATGAGATGATTTTTTATTCACTTTTAAATAATGATTTATAAATTCTGCGTATATGACAAAACTGGAATCATAATCTGCGTTTCCTGATCTATAGGAATATGTGTTTTTAAAGTGTAATGTTTCACTGGAATTCCTTATTAGGTAGGTAGGTACTAGGTACGTGCGAACGTTGAATTTTCTTAAATGTTGAAAGAGAAGCAATGTTGTAAATATTGAATTAGTCTTTATTTACATAAATTAACTTGATAAGCATGTTCATTTGATAACTACCACGACAATCACAGTAAGTTGATAACATTTTTCCGAGAAGAATATAATATCTCTAAAGTCAATCAAATTTAATGTGTTTATTAATTTCTGCAAGTATTTATTATTGCGACAACTGTTTCGGCATTCAAGCCCATTTTCAAACTTTGGTTAGACCACGTTGAACCGACTTATTTATGCGATTCTACTTACCCCCAATCAATTTCAATTTGTATGGTTCAAAATGATTTATTACCGGTGAAACCGATTTACTGAGAAAATAATTGTGACAAAAGATTCTCTATTCTTTGAGGTACTTTTAAATCTGTTTTCCCCGCATTAAATAGCAATGTTTCCTTAATTATTTTATAATGACGTGGACTGCTGTTGACTTATTTAAATGTATTAAATAACAAGTCACTTTGTTTTTAATCCACTTTTATTTTTTATTTGTCGACTAGTTTCGATTCTACCGAATCGTCTTCAGGACATATGTTCAGAATCGAAACTAGTCGACAATAAAAGTGGATTAAAAACAAAGTGACTTGTTATTTAATATATCATGTCAATCCACAATGTGTTTGCTTATTCTGAAAATCTTATTTAAATGTGTTATATTGTTTAGGCCTTGTGAACGTACATTCCCCACTTCTCAGTATGTTCGCAAGACCTAAGCAATATAAAATATTTAAATAAGTCAATAGCAGTCACGTCATTATAAAATAATGTAAGGAATATTACCATTTAATGTAGGGAAAACGAAAAAAATTATGGAGTTCTACGAATTAAACACAAAAACAAATAAAGGCATATTTGACAATATTAAGAATATTGGTAGCATCACTTTTTTACGGTAAAATATATACATATGCCGCATGATTGAAATAGTGTAGAAAATTTAAAATAGTTAATAATAGCCTAGAAAATCCAAATAAAAAATATCGTGCAAGTTCAAGAGATTTCATTGAGACAGATGCAAAGTTTTTTTATGGGTGGCTGCTTCAAACTCCATCATATTTAAATTATCCGTGCAAAATACGAGGTGTGTTCAAAAGAAAAGGTGAATTATGAATTTTCGCGGGCTGTGTACATTCGATTATCGATTTTTTTTAAGGCCGAGAAGATGTTAATGACGATGAGCGTCCTGGAGTTGCAACCACGTCAACAAACGAAGAAAACATCGAAACAGTGAAGAAAATGGTTTTGGAAAATCGTCGAATCACTATTAGGGAAGTTGCAGAGGATGTTGGCATATCAATCGGCTCATGCCATGTAATTTTCTCGGATGTTTTTGGCATGAAACGTGTGGCAGGGAAGTTTGTTCCGAAATTGCAAAATTTTGAGCAAAAGCAACGTCGCATTAGTATCGCTCAGGAGTTGTTGAATGACGTCAACGACGATCCAGATTTGCTCAAAAGGGTCATAACTGGTGATGAAACGTGGGGTATATAGTTATGACGTCGAAACCAAGGCCCAATCATCCCAATGGAAGCGGCCAGAAGAGCCAAGACCGAAAAAAGCACGCCAAGTTCGATCAAATGTGAAGGTTTTGCTCACTGTTTTCTTCGATTACAATGGCGTGGTGCATCATGAGTTCTTGCCTACAAGTCGTACGGTTACTAAGGAATACTACAAGGAAGTTATGCAACGTTTGCGTGAAGCAATACGACTCAAACGATCGGAATTATGGAAAAACAAATCATGGATTTTGCATCACGATAATGCACCAGCGCACATCAATGCTTGTTCGTGATTATTTGGCCAAAAACAACACCGTAATCATGCCTCAACCACCGTATTCACCAGATTTGGCTCCTTGCGACTTTTTCCTATTCCCGAAAGGAAAGCGTTTTGCCACAATTGATGCTGATGATGCACAATTGATGCTGATCACGAGCTGATGGCCATACCGAAAAGCGCATTCCAGAAGTGCTTCGAGGATTGGAAGAAGCGCTGGCATAAGTGCATTATATCTGAGGGGGATTACTTTGAAGGGGAGAAAATGGATATTGATGAATAAATAAATACTTTTCGAAAAAATTCGAAATTCACCTTTTCTTTTGAACACACTTCGTATTTATTTTTTTATTCATTTGCAGGAATTTTCAAATAAAATATCATCTGAAACTGCAAACTAAAGTTCCCAACACGGGTAGAATACCAAGTGATCCTCAAATTACTTGTTATTATTATTGTAAAATATCTCATTTTACAGATTAAAAAAAATACCTTAAGTTCGTTATTGTGAATTATTGGATAAAACCAAAAAACTAGGAGAACAACATTTTGTTACATAATTATAGGTATGAAACAATAGGTAGATACGGGTTGTTAGAAATATGGATGCCCTAAACACGTCCTGAATCCAGATCACACTTGTTCTGTTTTTTTTTCTATTTTGAGAAAAATAACTTTTTTTGTTAAATGAAAATAAATCTTGAATAATTTCTTTAAAAAATCGATTGTTATTAATAAATGCCGATTCGTGGTCGTGCCACCTCTATTCCATTTCATTCGAATGTATTGGGGAACGATCTCGGAATGTGTACGCGCGGAAGTTTGTTTCAGTATTAGTGCCAACATAATTGACGCGCTTAATGTGTAGGTGTGGAAAAGGGGCAGCCACTTTCGCGTAAGCGTGAGCGTACAGTAGCAATGGTTATAAAACAGGCGACATTTGGTCCGATAGTAAAAATGGAACACAACATATCTCTATATATTCTATGATCGGAGGGTATTAGCTTATGTTAGGTTAATTGATGTGTGCGGGTAACTCAATTCCATAATAATAATTGATTTTTTTAAAACTAATATGCACTGGAGGCAAAAGTGTTGCAAGTAAGAAAAAAGGCGAATTGTTGAATTAACGTTTTTTTTTCTTTTTTTTTTACCTTGACATAGACGTATGCATTAGGTATCAAATTATGATTATATTACATACGAAATCGTACGTGTAAAATTATGATTTAAATTTGAGGAATAATAAATATAAATATAAATTTTTAAGTATAAACGTATGATTTAATATTTAGATTTAGTTAATCGAAATAAATATGAAGTATCGGTCTGTAAACATAAAATTATGAATTAATATTTGGAAATCATGATAAAATGTAATCGTCTCCGTTGGGTGCAACGGGCCAAACTGCTAGTGAAAATGAATGAAATTTTAGTAATTCAATTGATACAACGAGCCTTAACATTGCTTGTTATTCTTGTCACCACCGAGCCTAAGCTGCGGGAACACGATAGAGATGCGATTACCACATCTCGCCTGGGCAGTTCCCTATTGCGCCCGCGCCATTACAACAGCTTTGGGATGGCGGCAATTTGACGATAAATATTTATTCAGTTATGACGGCTTTTCATCATGGACAGTTTTCCATCCAATTGGGGAAAAAATAAACAGACAAATTCATGGACGAGTAAATTTGTATCAAGTATCTAATGAATTCGAAGACAAGGTTCTTTTATCACGTGAATATTATGTGAGTATTCTCATCAATCACTGGCAAATAGTAAAACATTATTATTGCTGAACGAATTAGCTATTCTTAGAGCTTCAGTGAACTGGTAGACCATTTGATTAGATATTTGGAGGTACCGGTACTGGGTTCAATAATAAGGAACTCCAGTGCAAGTTTTTTTCTTTTTTTTCTGATCAATAATAACGTTCAATCTTAAATACCAGTACATTTAGTTTTTTTTTCTAAAGTTAGTTTTCATAGTTAAATAATTTTCAAAGTAAAATTTTTTTTTTAATTCCGCCAAAACGCTCCAAATCTATGGCCGGTCGATTTTGAAGTTAGAATGCCAAATGTCAAAACAAGAATGAGCTTTACCGTACATAATTTTATATTCTAATCATATTAAACCGCAACTAAACATAAGTAATAAAATTATGTACCTTTTTAGAAACTTTAACTCAAAGAATAATAACGGTATTGAGCATTAACATTATCATAATATTCATATTGGTAATTGGTTTGCTCATGAATACTAAGTTATGTCATTAGTTTTTTTTCAAATTAAGTTTAAATTTGACCAAAACCAAGAAATACGTATTTAAAATACAAAAATCGAAAAAGATAAATTTCCACATTAATCCAAAAAAAGAATAAACACGTGACGTCAGATTTTCCAAATACAAATGTAACAAAGTGTTTTGATGAGATTTTTTATTCACTTTTAAATAACGACTTATAAATTCTACATATAATAAAAGTTATGTATTCAGAATCGGGGTTTGCTGATCTATATGAATATATATTTTTAAAGCCACAATATTTTTCACTGGAGTTCCTTATTATTGTTGACGCTACGTCTACCACCCCTCTTCTTCACTAAAGCACATCTTGGGTGATATAATTATTGTAAGCCTATTGTGAACTGTAATGAACCTTCGAGCAATATCTTTCAATGATTCCGCCAACCATTTTCTTAATCATTTGAACGTTTTTGTTTGCTTTTGAGTAAAATACTTATCTACGTATTTGGCACAATAATAATTGTTGGCTCATGTCCCTTTTCTCGAAGGAGCAGTGATCTTATGAACCTTCTACTTCAATATAAATAATATTTCAATGATACCGCACCGTATTATCTATAATTTCTTGTTTTTTTTTTGTTCTGGCATTATATTTGACTGTAAAATCACTACACTTGAGCTCATTTGAAATAAAAATGTAGAGGACATTTTGGCCTCCGGTGTTTTTGTTTTTATTTTGTTTTATTCACCTAAAAACATTATAAATCAATAGGTATTTGACAGTTAGGTCGCGGTGATTGCTTGGCCGAGTGACAAGTGATGACAAAAAAAATTGTAATAAAAAAGCAATAACAACAAAAAATATCAGCGTAGACCGAAATGCAATTATCATTTTTTACTCCAAATAAAGCTCAGAAATCGCTGGTTGTTTGTCAGGTACGTCCTTCAACCAAAATTGGAAAAATTATAATAATTGGATGATTTGTATAGCGCCGTTTTTTGTGAAAAATCACCTAAAGGGTACTGTACAAATATTACTTGCTGGTATTAACAGCCTGTATGGTATGTACAGCCATTCTGTTGAGGTATTTTAATATCCTTTAGGATTCTTTCTTCTTCTTCTTAAGTCGTTTCCGCATTGCTGAGGATCGTGATCCCCACTCCCATTTCCATGGTGGACAAAGCCCCTCCATTCCTCGCGATTTCTGAGCTGGGAGGAGAGCTTCGGACACCGATGCGATATTCCGGACGCCTGTGATATAGGCTTCCTCCTAATGTTGACACTATTTGAATTAAAACGAATAAATAATTTTAATCAATTATATGAACCTTTCAAAATCCAACCCCATTAGGCTAATATCCTGAACTGCCAATATTTAGCTGAAATGTTCCGATCCGCTGAAGCGCTCCAGATTAGCGTTAGTGACGTCACATCGCCTGACGTTGAAACCATCCCGCCGCGCACTGATCCACTAGGCCGTGAAAAAGTTAGTGGGCGTTGGGTGCTGAATTTTGTCGCGCATCACCGCAGTACACACGGGAGGATTTATTTTCTATGTTAATTATTAATATATAACTTATTGACTTTGAGATTATAGTAATATAATTATTATTAATTAATAATATAAGTTTTACCAAATATATATAAATAGGGTGTTGAGAGACGTATCTGACCTATTTGGTGTAAAAAATACAAATGAAATTTTGGTCTCCGCGAAATACATATATTTTTTTATTCGACAAAAAACATAAAAGATCAGTATTTATTTAATAGTTAGGGTAGAGGTGGGTGGTTGGGCGGTCATTCCTGAGCGACGATATTTGAAAATAAAGCATTTATGAAGAAAAAAACAAGTAAGTCATAAATATAAAAACGTGTAAAAAAAGTGTAGGTTCATCGAAAACACTAATGCGTGTTGGGGTTTTCACATGGAGTGAGCCACATGATACAGAGATTTTTACATGGAGTGAGCACATACTATAGAGATTTTTACATGGAGTGAGCACATGATACAGAGATTTTTACATGGAGTGAGCAAATGATACAGAGATTTTTACATGGAGTGAGCACATGATGCGGAGATTTTTACATTGGTGAACATGATACGGAGACTTTTTATATCTATTATTATTGTTTATTATATTATATACGCCCTATGTGGGCTTTTACATATTTAGTTACTTATAATAGTCAGACAGGTGCAAAACATTAAACTATTGTAGGTAAGTTTCTGGGCATAGGGCTTTTTTGACAAAAATACATTTGTTTCCAAAGTTAACATAAATCAAATCAGATTATATTTCAATTGTTGAAATAATACCATTATTATTCAAAGAATATGAAATCGAAAAAGACACAAAATAAAATGATTGGGTTGCGACCTAGTAAAACATGTATGAAATTTAAATAAATATTATGTTTTGATTACCACCAATGTTCTAAAAAACCTACAATAATAATTTGAATAGAATTATTTTGTTCCCGTGGGATAATACACCTGGCACGAGTAGTCCACAGCCCCGGTCAAAACACGTCAGGAACAAGTCATATTTTGGTCGTGCCAGTACATCACAATAAGAAAACATTATACAGGAATTAATAAAAATATTGCATTCGCTGCGTGCTACCGATTAAAAAAAAATTTGATTAAATGTTTCCCACATAAGCATTAATCACACGGAGCGATTTCGTCGCTGCTATTTGAATAGTATCGACGAAATCCTTTCATGTGACAAGGTATTCGCCGCGAGTAACTCAATTAGCAGTTTAATTATAGCGGCGATTCAATTAGAACATGTTCAATTCAAATCACGATAAACGCAGGTTTTTGATGGTCACGTGACCGCCAACTGGTCACTCAGCGGTGCTACGATCGCCTGATCTAGTTGTTGAATGCTTTTGGTTTGTTTCATGTATTTTTAAACACGTAGAACATTTCACTCGCTGCTACCTTAATAGTTTTAATAGATCCGTGTGACTGTCTACTAGCATATACAACAAGTGGCGATCACTGGCCGGGGCAATATCGCTCCGTGTGACTGAGCCTACAGAGTTCACCCCATCAAACTGGGATAATATCCTCACTCTTGGGTTCACCCCAAGTACCTTTGCTCTATTCAAACGTGAATAATGATAACTATTGATAATTGAGACCATTTAAATAACCGTAATTTATTTGGTAAGATACTGTTTTTTTTAAGGACAAACTGTATTAAATTATTTTAAACATCGCTTTTTAAATAATCTTCAAGCGTAATTCGCACGCCATTTATCCGATGTTTTAAAACCGCAAACGAGAATAAACAATGTCGATACTTAATTATTGAAAAACTTGTATTGCCTATTCACGGCAGGTCAATGGTCAATGGGTAGCCAAACTTGTATTGCCTATTCACGGCAGGTCAATGGGTAGCCTAAGTTGTATTGCCTATTCACGGCCTATTCACGGCAGGTCAATGGGTAGCCTAAGTTGTATTGCCTATTCACGGCAGGTCAATGGTCAATGGGTAGCCTAAGTTGTATTGCCTATTCACGGCAGGTCAATGATCAATGGGTAGCCTAAGTTGTATTGCCTATTCACGGCAGGTCAATGGTCAATGGGTAGCCTAAGTTGTATTGCCTATTCACGGCAGGTCAATGGTCAATGGGTAGCCTAAGTGATCAATGGCTATACAGCTATCATTATTCACAATTCAGAATCGAAACGTTGCTTCAAATGGATTTAGGTGTGTTTGGGACCAGATCTAAATAGCCAGGTACTTCCCCATCTCCTTCAGCCTCATAACATACCCCAATTGATGATGCCATAGGCCCACTGGCTAGGCTTCGTAACTACACAGAAACAATTGGACTAAATAATTCTAGTATAATGAACAAAATAAACAAAAAAACAGGCAACACTTATTACTAAAAATACTAACAGGATCATGGATCATGTACTCACCGACATTAAACTATCACACTCACCGACGTGTGATGCAATATTCGATCACAATATATTATAATACTCCTTGGCGTAATTCGCACGTACACCAAAATACTAATAGAATCATGGATCCTGTACTCGCCGACATTAAACTATGACACTCACCGACGTGTGATGCAATATTCGATCACAATATATTATACTACTCCTTGGCGTAATTCGCACGTATACCAAAATACTAATAGAATCATGGATCATGTACTCGCCGACATTAAACTATCACACTCACCGACGTGTGATGCAATATTCGATCACAATATATTATACTACTCCTTGGCGTAATTCGCACGTATACCAAAATACTAATAGAATCATGGATCCTGTACTCGCCGACATTAAACTATGACACTCACCGACGTGTGATGCAATATTCGATCACAATATATTATACTACTCCTTGGCGTAATTCGCACGTATACCAAAATACTAATAGAATCATGGATCATGTACTCGCCGACATTAAACTATCACACTCACCGACGTGTGATGCAATATTCGATCACAATGTATTATACTACATATTAATTTTGATACACTAAAGAATGATATCATCCAGAATCCATTTTATCTTAATATGAATGACGAGTCGGTATCAAATTATGACAACTTTGTAAACTACCTCACAAATAAAATTAATTCTAATAGCACCACTAAAATAAATACGTAACCCGGACCGGATAACAAAATACCTTAATCAGTAAAATTAATCAATAAAAGAAACAATCTGCACTTGCAACTAAAAGAAACAACTCATTATTGAAAACAGCATTCCTGAAAGTACTAAATAATCTTACTAAAAAAAAAAACAAAATAAAAATTTAAAAAAAAACAGACTACAGCAACCCAGTGGCGTGCAGTCCGTGCACTCATAAAAGCAGAAAAGCTGTGCCTACACTAATACAAAAGTGCCATAAAAGAAATGTGATTTTTTCATGAATTTAATAAGGAACTAGTAGGCTCATTTATTTAGTTAGCCATAAAAATCAGCAGAATATGATAATAAAATGTACGTTTTAAATATTTAATACACAGTTCATACTCGACGCTCAGCATATTATCGTCATAGAGCAAAGCACGCCACCGACAGCAACCTCTTTAAAAAGTGCGAAAATAAGCATAAAGTAGCTAAAAACTTGGAACGTAATTAATTACATTATTGAATCAATCGGGTACGTTGAATAAATCAATCATTCATTATGAAATAATCACAAATAATGTGGAGATATCCGAAAACTTTAACAACATCAACATTGGCTCCTCCTTAGCTGTAACATGCATAACAAACTCGCACACAATCCAGCCACTGAAATAACACTAGTACATGATATCACTGAATCGTTATATCTCCAACCCACCAAGGAATAACGGATAAATAAAATATTGAAATCCTTGATACGAAATGCGAATGCCGGTTACAATAAATACATTTTAATTTAAGACAATAACTAAATATTTCAAAAAAATTGGTTCCGTTATACCAAAATTAATCAATCAACGTTTTAAAGGGGGTACTTTTCCGGATAGTTAAAAAATTGCCAAGGTAATACCAATTCACAACGGTGGATCCAAAACGAATACCTCAAACTACAGAACCACTTCAATCTTACCAATCTTATCTAAAAAAATTAAACGTGTAATTTAAAACAGTTTTCTATTAAAAAAATCATTCTTAGATAAAAAAAATTTAAAATTTAAACAAAAAGGCTTGAGGAAAAAATTTAACTCACTTGATAAATGACTTAATCAGTAAACTAAGGAACAGCATTGATGATGGTGAAAATTTTATTTTATATTAGCTGACATCAGCTGCCCTTGCCACGATTTTTTTTGTTTTTTTTTTAAATAAACTTATGAAGTTTTGTAATTCCTGCTGGTCGTTTGGGTTCCATAATTGATTTGACAACATATTGGATTTCATTCAAACTACTCTCTAAATCTTCCCGGTACTAATAAGAACAAACTGTGCTATTTTCAGCGAAACCGGTCCAGTAATTTTTGAGAAAATCGATAATATTATCCTTACTACCAATCTTTACAACTCATAAAAACCTTTTGTTAGATAAGTACCTCACGCATCCCTTATATTAATCACCAATATTGTAAACATTCGTGTTAATATGAACATGACCCACTTATTATATTTTTATCCCCCCGCGTGACCACTAAACCGCCTGAAAGCTTTATCCGTTCCCGGGAATGAATGGCGAACATCCCCCGAGATCCGCTAATGAAGGGTGCAGGACCCTAATCGCAGGTGAGCGTGAGGGACGGGGTAGGCAGAGAAGGTTCATCTCGCATGCACGCATGGGAGGGGGTGATGGATCCACCGCGTGACAGATCCCAACAATCAATTATTGCTTGGCATTAGACACATAAGTGCACGTGCGCTGATGCGTCAGAAGCTTTATGACCTAGGTCAAATTGTTCCTAATTAATTAGATATATCATTATTTACAAATTTTCTCGTAAATAAAATGTATGTTTTATCGAAGTAAACTTAGAATCTTCGCATACAAACTTGAGGCCGGTATTTTAAACTCGGCTTGAGAGATGTTTTGCGTTTTTCAAGTTGCTATCGGGTAGGTTTTCTGAAATGTAATCTTGTATTTATTTATTTATTCTTCTATCTTCCTTACGACAGCTTTAAAGTTATTGTTTGTTTGTAAGGTTCATCACACATACTGCGATCAAACGAACTGCAATCAACCAACGTCACCCATATTGACAGCGACTGAAAATTAAATGAATTTCAGTACGAATTGAAATCTATCTATGTAATGTAACAAATAAATAAATAAAACTAGCATTTTACCCGTTGCACCCCACGGAGGTAATTAAACTTTATTATTATTCCCAAATGTAAGTTTATAACATTATGATTGCAAATTGTACTTGGATTTATTATTCCCTAATTTGTTAATTTAATTAATAATTTCTTATTATTATAACGTACAATAATACATATACATACATACATAAAAGTGTGTGAAAAAACAATAAACTGAAGAAACATTATATTTACCTATGTACAATTTATGGACAAACGCAACAAAGAAATTATGGTTTTCAATTTCAATCATTATTTTTTAAATGGCCTGCAGAAGGAACTCCTAAAATAATGTGACCATATTACCTATGGGTTGGAAAGTATCTACTTAATTGCTTGCTAATATTAATTCAAACTCGAATGATTTGAAATAACCGTTCTAATTTGTTTCGGGTCCAATCCAGTTTCAAGGCAATTTGATAAAGACAGTGCAATTTAAAGCTCATATTCCTATTGATTACAAATTGTATTGATTAATAAAAATAAAAGAAAAATCACAAAATTTCACATATTTAGTAGGTACTATAAAAAATCATATTAATATTTGGTGAAACAGCCTTTATTGGTAATAACGGCTCTAATACGCCGTGTTATGATTGTTATTTTATGGATTATGGCAACTCTGGGTCATGGTGTCAGATCCTGATAAACTTTTCTACAAAATCTTGCTTTGTCAGAATCGTCAACTAACAAAAACTCTAAGCTTTATTTAGAATACAACGCAATCATACAGTTTTAGCACCGTTTCCTATACTTACAGAAAATCGAAAAATTCATAAACAACAATTTTTTTAATCACTCTTGGAGTAGGTACGTGTACTCAACCAAATCTAAAATACCGATTCTGTATTCTGGTAATCATTACTTTCAACTCTCATTTACAGCAAATGAAATGGCAATATACCACGTCAGGCAGTGGAAAGGAGACAGAGTACGCAATTTTGATTGGCTGTCTCAACAAATGTAAAAAAAAATGATGTCATTTGTCGATTTTGGCTTCCATTCAAATCCGCATGGAAGGCACTTCTACTGTGAATTATCTCTTCAGTGCTGAAAACGCACAAGTACCAGAAGTGAATTCACTTCACATGATCAAAAACACACATCAACACGACTTATAAAAGAAAGTATGATAGAGGTGGGAGTGGGTAAAAGAGGGGAGGTTATTTTCTGTTCCCGGGGCTCCCAAGCGTCTAGTTAGGAATCGAACCCGCAACCTTCCAACACAGTGAAATTAGTATACTACCGCTGTGTGGACTGCATTCAACAACTAAAATTATACAATTATTCCCTACATATTTTTTTTCAAGTCATTGAATATAATATTAACAAATTTCATTCGAGATGTGTTAATGTTATCTCCAATGATAAAAAAAATACAATGTGATTTACAAGTTTCGATAAGTTATTCCAATAAAAATTAACCTATGTAATTTTTTAAATACTTAATTATCAAAATATAACCCAACAGCACACGTGCATATTCTTGATTATTGGGTTTTACATATAAATCGTGGGATTGCTACTACCATACCATCGCATCCCCTCTGTTGCTCATTATAACAATATGTGAATGTCCCTCTGGCGTTTATTTAGTGGAGGGTTAGGGGTATCGTGGAGTGTTATTTGTTAAGTATGGATTAACATTGTGCAGGAATCACGTGAGTGCACATTAAATTCTATTTATCTCTCGAGAATATTGAAACGATTTGCTGCTAGCCCTTTTTGCACATGTGCAAGTTAATCACTTAATAGCAAAAAAATAAAATAAAATAAACTTTTTAAATAGATAATTGGAAAATGGTAAAGAGTAGTTTTTTGCGTGTGATTTTTTGTTTTGTGACATTTTCCTCTTTAAGGAAGTAGAGATTGCGACTTTCATCATAAAGCGGTAAGATCTTTGGCGCAAAGCCTCCCGCGTCCTGTGGGGGTCTAGTCTCACTCTAACTAGTCTCATAGTAATGACGAGCTTAGCACAGATATGCGTATAGACCGCTATAAGCATAGATATCACCAATGTTCCACGTTGTTGTGTCTATGACTTTACTAGATGATCTGTTTCTTTGCAAAACCAAACTGTCATCGCGATGTTTCAAAATGTCAACGACCGCTGTTTATTTTGATTATTTGAACCTAATTGTAAATAGTATTTGTTTTAGAGTCGTGACGTTATTCGTGAAATTATGACGAACTAACCGTTAAAAACAAACTACATATGTTCTAACATTAGAACTTCTAAAATCCTTCTTATATATTTACCAGACTGCTTTTAATTGGGGTGATCAGCGATCATAATGTTGTTTTTCGTGGGGGTGATCAGCGACTTACATAATGTTGTTTTTCGTGGGGGTGATCAGCGACTTTCATAATGTTGTTTTTCGTGGGGCTAGCTACATTTATGTGTTTTACACTTTCTATTTTTTGATTTCCTGGGGTGCACACCGGTTCTACAAATATTATTAAAAACTCGCTGTAGCCATGGTGTGAAATATAAAAATAAACATAAACACCACCACTTAAGAATTCGTTCTTAAGAGTACTTATTTTGCCAAGCGGGACGTACGAAATGGGTTCGCGGGCTACGGGTTGTATATGACTGATTTACGTAAATGTCAAATTTATCACTTCTAGCGCCGGAACTAGTTCCAAACACTGTTTGCTGCTAGCAAGGGTTAAGTGGCCGAATTAGAATGCTTAAATTTTATCAAGGATTTACGTAAATTATCAGTCTTAGCAAGGACAAGGACCGACTGATACGCCGGCCCATAGAATTAAAATAATAATGATAAATAGAAAAATTAAATAAAGTAGTATTAACCTCACAACACTGAGATGAAAACCCGACTATTTACTACAAGCCCACAACTGGTTGTACGAGTATGTATCTACCTACACATTATTTTTAACAAATGGTACAGCTTGTTCCCTATCATCCTATTAATTTTACGCGGGACACCTACCCGCCAGATACCAATTACTTAATTCCCAACTAATCATTAATCACTACGTATAACCTGGTCAATAAATTAATCATACCACTTCTAGCTAAGTAGCCGCTAGTTACGAGTAGTAGCTAGTAGGTACTAGGTATCAGCCTGGTGACGGGAGATTGACAGGACAGCGCAGGTAATTGGTGTGGGAACATCGCGGTGAGGATATTCAGTCGATTGAGCAAACTGGGATTCCTCGGCATCTGGCGCTCGAGCCAACACGACGCATCCTGCAATTACTTAGTGGGACATACGAGTAAGTACCTATCCTTAGGCATATTGATGATAATTATATTATGAACTATATAGAAATATTGTTAGCGTGATATGAACCGCATGGTAATCTATCTGGTCCAAGGTAAACACGTTTACCAAAAATATGACTGCCTGTGAAAATATTTATCTGATACATGATGCAATAGATTTAACTAAAGGTATTTGATATCGAACAAAATAATATCTTAGAAGTAGGTAAATGTTTTGATTGTGCCTATGCGATGTAATTTTTTATTTGCTTTTCTCGAAACAACGATTAAAATTTGCTTTATCACGCAAAAACCTTTTTATTTTATTGTAATATAGATATAAATTATATTTTACAAAATATTAACTCATTCTAGGTCATATATACCTTATCGGAAAAGAGAAGTCCTTGTGTAACATACGTGCAGAACTTTCATATTTTGATTGATTATGACCGAAAAAAACCCTGATCTAAAATAATTGATGTAGGTAACCTGTACTAAAACAATATTAACTCCAGTTCATTTTTTTAAATAAATAATGGCGTTTAACTTAAATACCAGGATATTTTATTTTTATTAGGTTTCAATTTTTCAAGGCCCGCCAAAACGCTCTAAATCTTTGGCCGGTCGGTTCTGAGGTTACAATATCAAATGTCTAAACAAAGATGAACTTTACAGTACATAATTTTATATTAATTCATAGTAAACCATAACCAAACATAAATAATAAAATGATGTACATTTTTAGAAACTTTAACTCAATTAATAATAAATTAAGTATACATAGATAACAATTTGAAGATACATGGATTACTCATTTAAAATCCATAACTTTATCGTTTTCACGCAAAGCCTCTAACTTTCCTCCAATTTATAGCTTTCATTAAATTTATTGAAAATCACTGGCACTACTCCTATGTATTCAAGGGTTCGACCTCCATATTTATTTGAAATTTTTGGGCTTCTTCTTTCAGTGAATCTTGTGCTTGTTAATTGAGTAATTATTATTTTGACCATGACGTGTTGCCCACCGAATTACACCTCAAGTAGGAAGAATCTATAAGGAGTTAGCAATAAGGAAGGACACGCGATCCTCGGGCGATGGGTGTCACTAATGAAATCCGGCAGTATGTTCTGTGAAAGGTTTCCCTGTACCTACTCTTTACTTTACACCAATGCCAGTGCTCCACAACCGAATGCCAATGTGCCGATGTCAGGTAATTTATCCTTTCTCGGAGTGCCACGGAATAAAGAACACCAGTGAAAAATATTACTGATTAAAAAAATATATTCATGTACGAGTATATAACGACGATTTAGAATATATAAATTTTATTATATATAACTATACGTAGAAATTATAAATCGTTATTTAAAAGTAAATATCTCGGCCGCGCATATTCGGCTTTTTAATTTGTATACAAATTTTTGTTTGTCGACTTTGTTTCGTGTTTTAAATAAGTATATTTTTTTTAGTTTTAGCGATAATTAAACTTAATTTGGGTGACTTTAAGTTCTATAATTGTTTTTCTAAATAAAATGTTTTTTTTTTTTTTACAGTAGACTCTGGGGGAAATAATTTCCCTTTAGGCCTATATCATCTTTGGGGATGCTGTGTGTAGGGCCTTTTAGAGGATAGGAAGGAGTGAACTTGGGTCTTGAAGAGACCCATGTTGTAGGGTGGAGGAAATACAGAGGCCGGCAGATCATTCCACAGCCGAACTGTTGAACGAGTTGTAGAAGCGACCCGTTCTCATGTGACAAATGTCAACCGTGTGCGAAAAGATGTTGGGCGCGCGTTTGGCGTGTTTCCCGACTATGCACCGGTGCCGAAGGGATCAATGACGCTAGATCCTCAGAGCATCTTCCATTAAAATACCGGTAGAACAAGGACAGCATTCCCACCCGACATCTGTACTCCAATGATTGCAGTCCGTTTGTTAAGATAGGCGAAGCTATCAAACAGACCGCCCGTTTCTGCAGAATCAAGGTTTTTTCAGATATTTTGGGGCTCCCGACCAGAGGCGGCTGCCAAATTCTACAATGGGGCGCACTTGCGATTAGTTCAGGGTCAGCAGTTGTGTACTATTAAAGTATCTGCTGGCTCTGTACAATACGCCCAGCTTCTGAGAGGCTAACTTCACTCTGGCTTCGATGGGGCCCCCATACCTGAGCTGGTTACTTAAGGTTACACCAAGCATAGAAATGGAGGGCTTGTTGGGAATATTGCTTCCATTAAAGGAGACTAGATTGACATTTCGAAAAGAAATAAGAATATTCCTGGGTAAACCAATTGTCAATACGGAAACTATGATAATGTTAATGCTAAATACTATTACGTATTATACATTGAGTTAAAGTTTCTAAAAAGGTACATAATTTTATTACTTGTGTTTTAGCTATGGTTTACTGTGAATATTATATAAAATTATGTATGGTAAAGTTCATTCTTGTTTTGACATTCGCCATTCTAACCTCAAAACCGATCAAAGATTTGGAGCATTATGGGGGCCTTTGAAAAATACTCATATTTTAATTAGAACTTCATTATTGATAATTGAAAAAATCATTTGAATGTGCACTGGAGTTCCTTGTTCTGAGAAGAGCTTTGATGTAGTAATAAAAGGTTGCCGAGCTCTGGTTCACACTACCACTACACTTCCCCCTCGGCAGTGGGTACTTCCTGTCCCAATCTCAGTTATATTGTTTCCTTCGCTTTTCTGTTTTGTTCACAGCAGGTGATTACGGCAATATATTGTGTATTAAATTACAATTTTACCAATCTTTATGAAAACGATATTTTGAGGGAGAACCGTTTAGTCCGGTAAAGTAAGGTTAAGTTATAAAAAAGCGGAACTTTTATGATCATTGGCTGAATCGAGAAAATACACTAGAAGCATTTGTCCTTTATAAGAATAATATATTATGTACGGAGAGGTCGCTAAAACAATTACCCAACCTATGCGAATTTGTGAAATTTATCTCTTCGAGTGAGAGAGAGAATGCGACAAAAACAAACATTGACAACACTTGGTAATCCGAAGTATGAAGCCATTTTTTAAATCGTACGTTGTCAAACTGTCGGTTTATGTCTCCGTTTGTTCCTATACATAGTTTTCTTGAATTTAATAACATGAGAATATATAATTATTAACCAAAAGCATATGCGGTTAGTACCATACATTAGTGAAATTCTCACACATCATTTCAAAATGTGTTTTTGATGATGTTTTGTGTCGCATAATATAACCACAAATTCGATGACAAAATAAAATACCTTCAAACGTAGAATAAAGAATTCCCATTAGAAGTACTTTTTTTAATCTTAAATGCATGGTTTATCGTCTACGGGCAAAAAACGCTAGCCTACGTGAACTTTTCACGCATTCCATAATTTGTATTATGTTTTAGTTTATGATAACCTTAAGGTTTAGATTAAGTTAGGTTTAGATAGGTTAGGTTAGGTTAGGTTAGGTTGGACTAGATTAGGTTAGGTTGGGTTTTCTTATAGACGCGTTGCTTGCATAAAGCATGTTTTATATATCTAGATCCATTACTTGCATAAAGTATGTTTCACACAAATGCATTTCCTACCTAAAACGTGTTTCACACCGATGCATTGCTTGCGTAAAACGTGCTTCACAAAGGTGGATTGCTTGCATAAAGCATGAATATGTGCTATAATATCGTGCCGTTATGATTGACTCACATGGATCACAACATGCAGGCACCTCTATATTGTTCTAATTTTGTATGATGATTGTTCTTTATTGGTGTATTATATAATGTTGTTGAACTAAACTCCTGCTGACAAACTACTTGCAGTGGCTTAGCGGGTACAAGTTTCCATTGTATGTAATTAATATTATACAATAAAAATAAGAAAAGCATCAATTTTTAAGAATAAAATTATGATTTAATGTTTTGGAATAATAATAGACGGCTCTCCATGGTCGAGGGGTAAGGCTCTCGACTACGAATCCGAAGGTCACGGGTTCAAATCCCGGCGTGCGCAAGTAAATTGTATTTAATTAATTTGTTCTGTTTCACAATTAATTTTCCCTTTTCACCACCTTCCTCTCCCCCTTCTCCTTCCCCTCTCCAATACCTTCAGCCTCACAACATTACCCAATTGGGAATGCCATAGTCTCACTGGCTCCAGACGGTTGGGAGCAGTTTGGGACTCTTGTGTGGTATTTATTCATATAAAAAAATAAATAAAAAAATAAATAAAAAAATAAATAATTTAAAAATAATATGTGTTATATTTGCGCACGTTCCAGGGTGGAAGATACTCTCAGTATCGCCCTAGTGAAAGACCACCATTCATAAATGAAACGTTGCATGAAATGATTTTTAGCCGTGTTTGGTGAACAGATCTGAATAGCAGGGTATTTACCCCACCTTCCTCCTCCCCTTCTCCTTCCCCTCTCCAATACCTTCAGCCTCACAACATTGCCCAATTGGAGATGCCATAGTCTCACTGGCTCCAGATGGTTGAGAGCAGTTGGGACTCTTGTGGGTATAGATATAAAAAAATATATAAAAAAATAAAGTCAAGTAGAAATAAAAATTAATCATCTCCGTTGATTGCAAAGCTGATGAAGCAGTTAAATTCTCTGGCATCAAGAAATTTGAGGAGTTTTTCTGTCTGGAATTTTTAGATCTACTATCTTCAGCTAATGTCGCCATTTCCATCACGAGGAGTTTAGAAATATTCATTCAGCTATCAATAAATCAGTCAAAACGTCAAATTATTTATTCCATAGTTTTCAATAATCGGCTATCGGGAAGTTGATATAACGTAAACTCAAACCAAATACAGGTGGACCTCGGCTTTCGCACAGTCGACTTTCGCACAATTCGCTATTTCGCACATTTTTGAAAAATCTTTTTTTTTTTTGTTGCGATAATGCAAAAATGTTTTGTTTCCGTACAGTTGTTTCCCTGTCTCACCATGAAGTGCATATGAACCAGGTCCGTACTGTGAAAATTGTTACGTTCTGTTCTCACATATGGTATGCATTAACATACGAGCCCAAGCGAGCATGCGTTTGTATGTACTAATTTGTACACACTCCTGGTCTGTATCTTTTTCGTTAGCTAACGCAAGTTAAATCGGCCATACACAACAAACTTTGACAGTCATTATAAACGCAGCATCGTTTCTTGCGTTTTATTTACGGATTTATCTCTTAACGTAAACGCAAACATAACTTGTTAACGCGGTACGGACTACCAAACTATCAAAACGAATTGTTTTTGGCCGATTTAACTTGCCTTAGCCAAGACAAAAGATACAGGCTTGTCCCCCTGATCTCGACAGGTTTAGTCTTGCGTCAGCGCACGTACTGTTCGCATTGTTCTGCGAGTTTTGTTTCAAATATTTCATACCCGTTTTAACATGAGTGAGAAACAGAGAACCTGCGAAGTAGATATTGTGTAATATTAGGGATTTGACTGGGAGTGGGAATGCGGGAGAAGGAGAGGAGGAAGGATGGGTAAGTGCAGTTACGGGAGACAGAGCATTTGTAAGACTTACCCGGTGAGGGGTTTTCTTCCAGGGAGCTCGGCTCTGGACCTTTGACTAGCTCAGTTTCGGCAGGCCTAGGAGCTCCTCTGCAGGATCGTGGGCCGACAGGCAGTCTTATAATTGGGAACCAGACTCGAATACTTTGTCAAATGAAACTACCGTATGTTTTCAGACATCAGTGGTTTAATTCATAGGAAGGTACAGACAGGGTGAATGTAGTTATGGTGAACAGTAGGCTAACCTAACCTCACAATAATGTTACGGGCAAATTCTCTCTGATAATTCTCTAAAACGGGCATGTAAACTGTGACTTGAATAAAATACAACACCAACAGAGGGGAAAATGTAAAGACAGCTCACGGTTTAGGTTGTTGAGGCAATGGGTTTTCTGGGGAGGCAATTATTAGCTCTCCGAGGCGTAGTGTGGCGGGGCGGGAAGCCATCTTCAGTGCAGGTGCAGTGAGTGTGTTGCCTAGGCGGGGTCCGACCGGTGAATGGGTGTTTCCAAGGCCGGGTCCGAGCGGAGAGTGGGGAGTGAACGGGGGGAAGCGGACCCGCGTACGTCGGGTGTTGATTTTTGCCGCTTCTCGCGCTGGTGTCTAACGAGAGGCTAGTTTTAGGGACTTACTGGCGTTACGTAACAATTGCTAAAAAAAATCAAGAACTTATAAACTTCATACAATCGAAACTAAGATGCATATAATAAAACGCTCTGAAAATGGAGAATAGTGTGCTTCAATCGGCCGTTTGTATGATATAAACAGGTCTACGACATGTTCGATATTAAAGAATACAGATAAAATTAAAGAATATGTAAAAAAAATGGAAATATATCATCAAAAATTGTTTCCAAAAGGCACGGCATAGTGAAGAATTAAATGGAGAAATCTTTTTGTTATTGGGTAAGTAATCAAAATCAAGAAAACATCCCTCGGAGTACTTCAATTAAGGATTCAAGCTAAGGCTCTTAGTTTGCATAAAGATTGGAAGGCTAGACTAAACGAACATTCTAACACAGTGTTTCATGCAAGTAACGACTGGTTTTCCAATTTTAAAGCAAGGTATTCTTTACACAATATTAAATTCACTGGAGAATCCGCTGATGCGGATGAAGATGCTGCAAAAAACTTTATTTCGTCATTGTCCAAAATTATTGAAGAAAGAGAATATACCTCTAGTCAAATATTCAATGTAGATGAGACTGGTTTATTTTGGAAGAAGATGCCTAATCGTGCATTCTTATCAATAATCCCCCTAATAATGCCCCTGGATCATAAACCTTCTAAAAACCGATTGACATTGCTTCTTGGTGGAAATTTAGCTTGTGATTTAAAATTGAAGCCAATGTTAGCTTATCAAGCAGAAAATCCTAGAGCATTGAAAGGGAAAGATAAAAACATTGATTCCAGTCATTTGGAAATCCAATAAAAAAGCCTGGGTTACTGCTTTAATATTTAAAGATTGGTTCACTTCGAATTTCGTACCAGTAGTAAAACTTTATTGTGAAGTTAATAATTTACCATTTAAAGCATTATTAATCTTAAATAATGCTCCAGGACACCCAAAATCTCTACAAAATTTATACCCAGAAATCAATGTTGTGTTTCTTCCCCCCAATACGACGTGTCTCATACAACCCATGGACCAAACGGTGATAGCTACGTTTAAACGATATTACCATATATGCGGTCGATAATGAATCACGCCATCAAGGCAACTGACATGTAAGGTGGGCCCACATTAAAAGATTTCTGGAAGAATTATAACATATGGAACGCAATAAACAATATTAGAGACGCATGGTCTGAAATAAAAGAGTCAATAGTGAAAGGTTCATGGAAGCAACTATGCCCACAAATGATGAGTGATTTCATAAATTTTGATGAAACTCCAGAAACCATCAGACTTGAAATAGTTCACTTAATGGACGAACTAAACCTAGAAGTTAACAGTGAAGATGTTAATGAGATGATTGAATCTTATTCTGAACCCTTGACTAAAGAATTTCTAATGGACCGACAGAAGAACGAAAATAGAATACAAATTGAAAGTGAGGAAGAAGAACCAGAAGAAATCATCAAGACCTTAACAATAAAAACATGATCGTAAAACCTTTTACGCATCTCGAGACATTTTTAAATATTATGGAAGAATGTGATCCCAACGGAGAACTCGTATCTCAAGTACGTAGGGCGATCCATAATAGTACTGCATGTTACATAAGTCTCTATGAAAAAAAGAAAAAAAATAGTAAAATACAATATAATATGGTAAATAAACCCTTGACAAGTTTATGAAGAGAATATATTTTTTATTTAATATGTACTTAGTAATTTTTGATAAATAAAAATTTTAAAGTACAATTTTTGGTGTTTTTTTTTACATCCCTCTACTTTCGAATATTGAACTTTCGCACACATTTTCAGGAACCAATTATGTGCGAAAATCGAGGTCCGCCTGTACTACCACAATATTGGAGATAGCTCTTTCGGAGTATCAGAGGTCTAATGCTTGAAATAAACTCCCGGCGGAACTAAGATGTATAACAAGCCACAGTGCCGGCCCTGAGCCAAACAACGCCTGGTGCATGTAAAATTTTGGCGCCCCTTGTCAAAACCAATTAATGTCAATAAGGGGATTTCTATCCAGTTTACTTTCCGTCTTTTAAAAAATAGCTTGTTGAGTAAATTGTGATAATTTTAATTCAATTCAATCCTTTATTCTTTTTTTAAATATTACAAAATTTGCATTTTTTTAAATGTTATTAGATAAGACAGAATGTACGACATCCAAAATAATTACTAATAAAAATTAAAAGAAAGAGGGTAGACATACATAATCTCAGTAAATTGGAGCTTCATTGATGCTAAATATGTCGATATCCGAAGTGATTCTATTTAACAGCAAGATTGCCCTCCCCACTGGCATAACCATTGGCAAGTTGGTCATGCAGGCCGGGAGATAAAATAATCTATGCTGTCGGCGACGGAGATAACCATTGAGAACATAGAAGTTAATGCTATCCATGATAGCCGAGTTTTCGAACCATACGCGAATCACTCTAAAGAAATGTGTACATTTCTGACCCGCAGGTGGTTCATTCCGAGCATACCTAAGAGAAAGTCGACAGGATAGAGCCACGGGTAGTAAGTAGCCATACTCCCTCAGGTAGAGAAATCTCAAAAATTTCTTCTGAACTCTCTCCAACATGAGGGAATACTTCGCCTGATGTGGGCTCCAAACCACCAACAACTCTCAAGCCTAGTCCTTACTAATGAGTAATATAATATTATGAAAACCCAGGTGTCTTTAAAATTCCTTACAGTACGTAGGACGAAACCCACCATTTTTTTAATAAAATAATACTTCAATATGAGCATGAAATGTCTTATTGAAGTAACAATAACAGTTTTAACTATTTTCCACGTGGACATGGGGTAAGGGCTACCAGTGGTGACGTTTTGAAAACTGGATGATAATGCTTTTATTTACGTACCCTTTATGAGGTATATG
Organism: Halesus radiatus; assembly: GCA_022606495.2. Taxonomy (NCBI): domain Eukaryota; kingdom Metazoa; phylum Arthropoda; class Insecta; order Trichoptera; family Limnephilidae; genus Halesus; species Halesus radiatus. Next base: position 102,232 of record JAHDVE020008735.1, on the reverse strand, counting down.
ATAAAACATGTACATTATTTCTTGTGTATCATAAAATCGTAAGTAGGTAATTGTATGAGACGTGAAGGCCCGCACAAGGGACTGTAAATATTTAGCCACCGGCACACAGGAACGCATCACTATTGTGATTCGCTAGTCCTCCTGAGAAAGGCGTTTGGTAGTTTCCAAATGGGAATATCGTCGTCCGGAGCGTACTTGATTTGTAGCACTGGCCAGTATGGTCGATCGCTTGAGGTGGTGTCAGCTGTCATTTATGCTGTCGGTTGCGGCAAGCTCGTGGGTAGGCTGGGTGGCTGTCGGGCTCAGGTTGCGGCAGATCTGAGAACGGCATTAGGGTTGGACCGGTTGCTGCAAGCTCGTGGGTAGGCTGGGTGGCTGTCCGACCGGTTGCGGGAAGCTCGTGGGTAAGCTGGGAGGCTGTCGGGCTCAGGTTGCAGCATATCCGGAGACGGCATTAGGGTCGGACCGGTTGCGGCAAGCTCGTAGGTAGGCTGGGTAGCTGTCGGGCTCAGGTTGTGGGATATCCGGGGACGGCATTAGGGTCGGACCGGTTGCGGCAAGCTCGTGGGTAGGCTGGGTGGCTGTCGGGCTCAGGTTGCAGCATATCCGGAGACGGCATTAGGGTCGGACCGGTTGCGGCAAGCTCTTGGGTAGGCTGGGTGGCTGTCTGGCTCAGGTTGCGACATATCCGGGGACGGCATTAGGGTCGGACCGGTTGCGACAATCTCGTAGGCAGGCTGAGTGGAGTGAAGATCTCTCACTTGATGAAAAGAGCAGTTCGGGTAGAGTGGAGATCTCTCACTTGGTGAGGAGAGTAGGGCCGGGTAGATTGAAGATAAATGATGGTTGCCGATTTTCACGGTGGAGCAGCGTTACAGTGGAGATGTTGCTTGGTCGGAGTCATGAGCGGGAATGAAGCGCGTGCCTATGTGCGTACGATTTTTATAGGGCGCCGGCAACGTTATTTGCAGGTGTTATGAAATCATTGCATTTTGTGGTGTAATTTTGACTTGTTTATGGTGAAATATAGGCCTTTGGCTCGCTTAGTATTGAATTTGGTTGTGTTTGGTTTGGTTTGGTAGTTATTTGCACGTGTTGTTTTGACAACTTGTTTGTTTCAGAGGTCGTTCAACTGACGTGTGAAGTCTTGACTTGCTCGTATTTTTGTTATGAAAATCTTGTTACCAACTCGGATCTGCCTCTATATGACAAGTTTGATGCACGCAGGATTCAACTCGCAGTATTATTGTTTTGTTTACGTTTTTGAAAAGCTTGAGTTTATTTATCATATCCACGTTCAATATAGTAAAATTATTATTAAAATTTCATCACTCTTAACCACTCGTTTAATCCAATATCGTAAAGAAATCCAAAAATAGTGTTGTGTTCTACCATTCAACTGAATCTCTCTTTAACTGATATGATCGCTACACCTAATATGTGGAAAAAATTCTCCGGCCTCTCTTCATCTCTTTTCCTTTCTGTTCTGGCGCCTATAGGCATATCATTTTACGCTGTGTTTTCTTCATCTGTCTCGTTTTCTCACACTTGTGAATCTTTCGTTCAAACAATAGATGGGTACGTACATGCATACGAGTACACATGACAAACTCGTAAACGTGTGGAACGGTGCGAGGTGGGAGTTTTAACTTAACGCCTGTAGAATTTCTGAGTTTTTTTTAATTACTATGCTTTATAGGCGTTGGGCACGTTAACAGACGCCTTAGTAGTAATTACTGTAATTAATAATGTTTGGATGATTTGCATATCGCCGTTTTAATAAAAAATAATTTCAAGGAATCTGTTTCATGTGTCAGGTATTATCAGTGCCTTGACAAGTTGGCTCCCGGAGCGGACTGGTCCAATTGCGCCAGCCCCTGCAAGTCCAACAGAATTTCAGTCTAAATTAAAAAAATTACCTTTTCAGAGGTTCATATCCTTAAATTCAATGTACCTTCAATGCCTATATATCCTAATTGCTAATGGTTATTGATAAGATAGATCATTGGAAAAGAACTTTTGTGCAGAGCCCTTAGGGTGATTTTTTCACAAAAACGGCGCTATACAGATCATCCAAATATATCCAATCGATGCAAGGAAGTGGAAACGGTAAAGAAAAAATATGTGTGAAAAAGAGACGGTGAGTCGTAAGTTTGGAAACTCCAATATAAAGTAGGTATTAGGAAATGTGAATAATAGTGTTTTTGCTTTATGTGTGTATCAGTGTCCCGGCGGAGACGAGCGGGCGCCCGGCCCAGACGCCAACGCACCACCTTCAGTGCGGCGCAGACCCTCCGCCTCGAGGTGGAGTTCCGCCGCGCCGAGTACGTAGCGAGGGCGAGACGCCTAGAGCTGGCCGCAGCGCTGCGCCTGAGCGAGACGCAGGTCAAGATCTGGTTCCAGAACAGGCGCGCCAAGGATAAGCGGATTGAGAAGGCGCAACTGGACCAACATTACAGGTGCATATTACACTTCTCTATTACTATACTGTGTATTTTGCATAATCTTTACCAGTGTTTTTTTTCTGGTACCTTTATATTGATAAAAAAAGAATACCGTTTCTAAATGAATGTTGAACGCGGGTTTTCTAAGAAGGATCTAATTATCACCACAAGCATAGAATAAAGAAGAACAAGAAATGCGATGTGGGTGTATTTCGTCTGCCGAAACTAAGGGTGATCATCCCTTAAATTTCAAATACGGAAATTCGGTCCGTCAATACATATTCAACTGCCAACACGTCGTGTCAATCCCCACTGTTCAGCCAAAAATAAAAGCAAGTATTTAAACAGATGGGTCGCACCTATAATCATCGTAATAAAATTTATTATATTGTACTGATCTAATCTTGACTTTTTTCCTTGGATAAGTATAATACAAGTTATTCTTTAATGATACACTACACTACACAACACTAAAAAAATAAATACATAAGAAGCTTTTTAAGTTCTTATAGACCCTGTTAGTGTATTTTCTGTGTCAACTTTCCAAAAAAAGCAGAAGCGAATCAGTTTCTTTTCAGTGGTTGTGTACTGGTCTTGTAACGTGAAATAAAAATGAGAAAATAATGTAATATATTTTTTAATAATGTTTTATCATTTTTATTTTTTTTATTTGATAAATACACAAAAATTGTTAAAACTTAACACATTTTGACTGACATTTTTTTTTTTAAATTAAAGGTTTAGTAAATATCTAGAACGTATGAGAAGTATTTTATTTATTTTTGTTTTAAATTATGAAGTACAGACCATGAAAAAAAATCATAATTTTAGAGGCAACTTAGAAAATTATTTTAGGGTTTACAGAATTTTTTTAGAAATTGTCATATTTGCTATGTAAATATGATTACGTAAATAAAAATATAAAAACAAAACAATTAAAAAAAAACTTTTTCGGATCGATATTTTTAATTATGTACGGAAAATTTGTGTTCCAACGTAAATTGGTCGTTTTTATTTTAATTTAATTTAAAGTTCACCATAATGCTTATTTAATATATATATTTTATAATTTAAAAAAAAGATTATATTACATAATATTTTCAAAGTAGAAGGGGTAAAACTTTTTTTACACCACCGTTGGCCCCCAAATAATTGTTAAAAGCGCCTCTAAAATCGCGAAAAATCAATTCCTTTAATGGCCTACATTTTATAATGTAAAACAAAAATAAACCTATTACTTCTAATCTGTACTAGTTATTTACTATACTGTCTGATGAAAAAAAAATATCATTAGGTTTAGGTGAGTACTCGTATTTTGGCCTCAAATCCAAAATTAGGTTTTGAATGAAACAGGCCGCGCAGCCGTACCGCTTAAGTTTTATTTTCAAGTGCACATGATATAAAATGTTTGGATAAAAAGAGATCTGTCGTAGTACTTCCTACTACACAATCGACCAAAGTACAAAGAAAGGACGTTAGTTCAATGCACTGAAGAGATAAGCCGATAGAGGTGTATTGTGGATTGTGGGCATATCTGTGCGCAAAAGTAAGGTAGATTTTATCTTGCTTCGGGTAAAATTGATAAACATTTTCAAATACCGAATTTCTTTCTTGAATATATAATTAATTTCATCGGCGTGTCGAGGACGAAAGATCAGCGTTCTTTGAAATCGGTGTAAATCACATGTAGGAATTTTGTATTCAGTGGTTCAGAATAATCGACTATTGCTCATTCTCATTGATTCGTGTGATGTGTGACTGTCATATTCCTTTGTTTCAGAACCATAGCAGCCACCTCAGGCCTGGTGGGCGGCTACTACCCCCGGCCCTGCGCCCTCTGCCTGTACCGGGGCGACGGGGGCGCTTGTCCCCACCTGCCACCCCCGTCCACCCACACGGGGGCGGATAGGGGGCCGGATCACCCGCACTATGCACCCGCTGGGCACATACTATCTTAAAATATTTCCCATAAAAGTGTACGTACCTGTACAAAATTTTTCATTGGAAATTCCATTTTAAAGTATTACCACTTATAGCTCCGCTGTAGTCTATACCTTTTTCGTACAGGTTGTATTTCCATAATATGAATTTTCGTTCAATTTGGAAAGCAATATTTGAGAGCTACCGTTGTTTGGGAACAGACTGCCTTTGGCCATAGATCAATGCGCGCCGCTGCTAGACTGTGTTGATTACTAATTGTGAACACGTGTTTATGTTCGGATATATGAATTAAGCATATATTTTTACATTATTTTTGACATTTTGTTACGGATACCATTATCGATGATCATATGCATCATCTTTGGGGATGTTGAGAAGGTCCGTTTAATAAGAGAATGGAGTGAAAGGAGGTCTTGAAGAGACCTCCATTATTATAGGAGGGAGATAATACAGAATCCAAGAAAATATTCCACAGCCTTGATTTGATGATTTGTTGATTATTAATGTGTCGTAAAAACGACCAGTTCACAAATGATAAATTTTAACCGTATATATTGTTGGGCAAACATTTGACGAGTGTTCCTGCTGTTCTGAGGGAATCAATGACGCTTGTTCTGGGGGGCACCTTCCATTGAAATACTTGGAGAATAAGCAACTAATGGTAAAGATATACTCGTACATGTAGGTATGTTTATTGCGAATTGTACAGATCATTGTATAATAGTTTAGAATGTACACCTTCGAGATGTAATTAATTCGTAGATATAAGTTACCTTAGCGTGTTTATAAGGTGTTGAATATTTGCAAGGTGTTAACAGACGTACCTACCTGATTTAGGTACTTTATGCAATGATTCCATAGATTATTTGGAGTAAAAAGTGGAGATTGTATTTTGATCACTGGTAACATTTTTTTTAACCAAAAAAAAAATGAAAACAGTAGTATTGTACAGTTACGGCCGGGGCGATGGGTTGAGTTAAGTTACCGGTGACGAAATATGAAAGTTTATTTGTTCTTGTTTGAATTTAAAAAAATAATAAAAACAGTAGTATTGTACAGTTACGGCCGGGGCGAGGGGTTGGGCGGTTAACAGGCTGAGTTGAGTGACCGGTGACGAAATGTGAAAGTTTATTTACTCTTGTTTGAATTTAAAAAAAAAAAAAAAAAACAAACAAACAAACAAAAAAATTCACCGAAGACCAAAACTTCATTAACGTTTTTTACTCCAAATAAGGTCAGGAATCGCTGGATAAAGATTGTTAGGTACGTCCCTTAATACCCTGTATAATGAAGCGATGAAACCATCGTTTTACATTTGCTTAAAATTATATACTTAATTATTACTTAAGCTTCAAGTGAGATGTTAGTATTTAAACAAGAGAACTAATTATTACTTATCTAGTCAATATTGGGATTTTTTTAAAATTATAAGCGATGTTTTATATATAGGCATAATGTAAATAATAATATTAATATTTCAATACATTGTGTAGTGCCGTTTATTTGTGAAAAATCACCCCAAGACAGCTGTACAAATACGACTTCCTAGTCTCTATCTAATTATGTAAAATCTATGTCTAATTATGTTAATCTCTAATTAATCAGTGCATTGCCCTTCTATACAAAATAAAACAAATATTTGCAAAGTTAACAAACTCTTCTTTATTATTTTTCCAATAGTCGTAACTACATACCCATGATTATACTGATCCATTCACAAGCCAATGAGACTATGGAATCCCCAATTGGAGAGGAGTTGTGAGTCTGAAGGGAGTGGGGAAAGGAATGTGATAGGGCAGGAGAAGATTAGAAAGTACCTGTCACTAAACATGGGCAAAGCCAAATTTAAATCTTTTGAAGTATTTTTTTCCTCATAGCACCAACCAGTACCTATCAAATATATATACATATTTTTTTTTTCATAAGAAGCAATCACTTTGTGGTTTCACATTGTATTAAGTAAATGAAACACGTTATTAGCCACGGATATATTTTACTTTCACGGTTGGTGAAAATAAAATATATCAGTGGTTTATAACAACGTGTTTCATTTACTTAATATACATAATTATTTACTCTATAATATTTGTTTTTCTCATCTCTTCATAAGTACTTAACTATTATACTATACTCAAGTTATTTGGTATACACAATTGTTTTTTTCTGTACTATTCTTCACACCTCTTTATGACTAATTAATATATTTGTTCTTGATATATTATATTACCATATCATCTATGTCAATACTAACTTTTTTCTTTCTATTTTTGTATAATGGCACTCAATATGAACTAAACTTGTCAATTTGACTGTCCTAAAACGGGATTTGTTCCTAGTTGAGCAGTCAAAGCTTTCTTACATTTTATTGTTAAAACATTTTATCTGTTTCAAATAAATACATCTACAGTAGCGACGGGCCCAACTGTACAAAATAAGACGTGGTAAGCTTATACCGATATGCAAACTCCGTAGGTAGATACACGTACTACCTGGGTGAACCTAGAGTACCTAGACAGAACCTTCAGAATTCATAAAATACAATCAGAATAATAATACTGAATTTCTTATTTGCATGAATGAGCAAACACAGGAGGCAGTTCCCAAGAATGAGAAAACAAATTATTAACCACGGGTAGTGGCTACTGGCAGTGGCTGGCTACCCGACCACGAGTATAAAAGGCGGGAGATTATTGGGGTGGAAATCTGCTTCTTGTTAAATCCTCATTGCGGAATTACTTTTCCAGCACGGCGCACAAACGTCCAAAAATCAAAATCAACTGCACTTAAGTCTAAAATTTCATGTCTTATAAAACAACATATTTTTGGAATAACTTATTGAAGCTTATAAACCTCATCGTAATATATTTTTAAATCATTGAAGATAATTTAACAACTCTCAAAGTGAAACGGAAAAGACACCTGGGTTCGAGTTCTAGCTGCTAACATTACTGTGTCAGACGTAATCTGGCACACAAACCACTGTAGAGGCCGGCTGATACCGATCTGCGAAGCGGGCTGGAGGGGAGGGGGTGGCGACCTATTGTTCCCTTTTGCAAGAGGGAACGACAACGATTTTTGTATCACTTTGCTTCTGCACAAAATTCCTTTTTGTGCAAAAACTCCTGCGGCTGTACAAATCCGTTTGCACAATACACACTTTTGTGTAAACTCGGATGCTGCTCTGCGGGCCTTGTCCGTGGTGATTCGATGGTCTGATTCCGTGAGCGTTGGTAGTCCGGGGGATAGTCCAAGGATCAGCGGGGGGTCAGAGAAGAACAAGGCAAGTCGGTTTTCAAGAAGAGCAAGGTAGAGCGGTCGGGGGAGCAGAGGTGATGTCGGTTCAAGCGTCTCTGGATGACTGCCGATTTGCCTTTTTCGGCCTGTATACAAATGCCAACCAGGCGCTACGCCGGGCGCCAAGTTAGCCTCCCACGATGCTATCGACGCCGAGTAGCATTGTGAAAGTTCTTCCCGTTACCACCCGTCACACATCACCCGTCTCCCTCGCACACGTCATCTCACTCTGTCATTTTTGTTCATCATTTTAAGTCTGAGTGGTCTGGGAGAACAAGTTCGGCCACAGACCACCCGTTGTTACATAAACAAAGAAATCGGGAATCGGGTGCTTTTGCGGACAGTGAAGAAACATTTATTTCCATACGACCCGATTTCCTTACAAGATAGAACATGATATTATTTTCAATACAATTCAATAATTAGGCGGCAAAAGCGTCCGACACAATTACCTTTTTCTTTTGTCTTTTCGGTTTCATGTTTTATTTTGAGAGTTATTAAGCCACTCAGACATTTACAAACTATGTTGTAATGACTGCCCTTCGTTCCACATAGGTAAAACGTCCCCGTAATATAAATATCAGAATCACGGAACACTTTAAATGATAATAATTTTTCAGAGCTTGCCAATTCATCTCATTTCAGCCGATCATATTTTTAATGAAGATACTTGGGTTCAAATTCTTCACCGTTATATAGGCAAAAAATTAGATAATTTAGGATCACTGGAAATTATAAAATCCCCAAATATTAATTCTAGTATATTGAATAATCAAATAAATTTATCATAGTCTTTTTGGACATTTTTTCCGGTGAATCGCCTTGTTCCTCCAGAAGAAACCCTAACTACCCTTCCCCCTTTGGTCGGATCCCACTCCAACATATGAATATTCATGTATGTCGTAAGAAGGGGAAGGACACTTTGGGTGCTAGTGTAATAGCACAGAGACAGGTTAACTCACCTCGAGGCCAGACACGAGGATTGATCTCAGGGTTCCACCAGGTTAGCTCAGTTGGTAAGGGCATCACAGCTCTTGTCTCAAAGTCGCAGCTTCATATCGGACTCAACGGAAAAGGTACTTAACTACCAATGAAAAGATGCGTGCTTTCTAGACAGGGTTTATTTTACAGGGAAAACATTTACAGGTAATACATACGGGGTTCCAAACAAGCGGGCAGTACCTAACCTATTCTGAGTCTCGACAATCTCTCTCTCTGGTGAATCTCAAATCGGGCTTGTTATTCAAAGGGCACAGTTAACTACAGCACAGAAAGGAGGGTTGAACATACTGCTTACATGAGTTGGTCAGCGACTGATGTCACGTTACTTCAGCGTAAAAAATGTGATGTCGAGGGGCTCTGGAACTCACACGTACAACATCAGGCAGGACACAGCGAGTTAATGCACTGGTGACTTTAATATTTAGGTTTATGCAAAGACAATGAGTTTACAATATACTGATGCAATGGCAGGTGAGATGTCGTCATAACCATGCAGAACGACCACGTGCTCGAGGCACGTAGGACGCACCTCCTTGTTCGGATGCCAGAATCTGAGTGAGTGCAAGATGGCGGATAGCTCTCGTGCTGGCGGGCCCTCGTGCATCAAGTCACGTAGGCCGCTTTTGAGCGAAGTGGCGCCGTTGTGTCAAACGCTGGGATCACTCCTAGCGTGTGTTCGAGAAAGTTCTAGGAACTTCCTTTTAAACGGCTAGATTCTTCTATTAAATTGTAGCTAATCTTGTTACATAACAATATCTATCATTATTTTGTATCTTAGTTTAGTGTTTAGTCTTAATATATTCCTAGCGAAGGAAGGGTGCTTCCGAAACCGGTCAATTATTATATTAATATTGAAGTGGTTGAAAACAAAAGCATGCGTTTATATTATACAGGTAATTATGGCACGCCACAAAGTAAATCCTTTTAACGAAAACAAAAATTTTGTTTTAGCACCACTTCAATTAATACATAAACTAACCGGTTTCGGTTCAGTCTGAACCTTCCTCGGGGTTTTATAAATAAAATACTTGTACACATACGAAGTAAAGTTGCGCTTACGGTAAGTTATTATATGGAAAAAAAAATTCGACGTTTTTTGTATTGTCCCAGCGGCCTCATTCACAGGGTAGGTTTTCTGAAATTCTGTTGTCGATTCTTAACATTATTTGATTTGATAAATTATAGCATAATAATGACTAATGAATATGAATGAATGAATGCGTAGCAACTGTGGTTCAGTGGTAGAATACTCTCATGCCACGCGGGCGGCCCGGGTTCGATTCCCGCCCAATGCACTATTTTTTATCGAGTTTTTGTTTTTTTATATTACCTTTTTTTCTTGAACGTGTAGACGTTGAAAGACTGAATTTAAAAAAAATGGGGGGGCGCAATCGATACTTACTGCACACAGGGTGCGAGATATCGTGGAACCAGTCATACACGTTGCATTATAACTTGTTATCGTCACCGCGCACCCCGTTAGTTAATGCTGCTCTTAGAGTAACAATATAATTATTATGGCTGCTGGAATTTTACCTTTCTACTCTCCGCCGGGAAACCTAGTGCGCGCCATCTTTCATCGCTTGTACAAGAAGTTACTAACATATTTTATCATTCATTATTATCCCTGGTTATATCCGTCAGCCTTCTTATTTGGAATGTCGGGTATTAGTAGCCTTAGTAGCCTTGGCCTTTGCTGATAATAATCAACATTCCAGAGCTTTTAGAAAAAAATGCCCAGTAATGTCCCTGACAATTTTACAAAGCCGCGTGTTCATAGATTTCTCCTTGTTCTGAGATGCTGAACTAATATACCATTAGTAGTGCCCCTCGTGAAAATGATCGTGCTCTTAAATGAACTAACGCCTAATACCAACATTTTCCACGTGAATATTACTCAATTCAAAATGCTAATTAGTACATTTGTAACGAGCATCGGCTAACAATGCAATGCACTTGAACTTGTTATTATAATAAATTTCTGTAAATGTACATATATAATAAAATAAAACATTTATCACAGTTCACACACAATCCAAGCAAATTACTTATGAAATTATGGACGCGGTACCTTGGGGTATATACTTACGTAAACAGTGATTTTTCTGCAATTTTTCAAGTAAATCAACTATTTTGAACCGGGAAAACAAATCCTCATATCTTCTTTCCCTCGCTACTCCCTTCAGCCTCACAGCACACCCTACTGGATCTAGACATTAAGGAGGTGTTGGAACTCTTATAAGCACGACAGAAAACAACCTCTCTTTCAATAAATTTCCATTGCGGAGAAACCGTATAATTTTGTCGGAGCCCTCAGACACACAATAATATCAGTAAACAATATATTGATAACGTGCCACGAGTAAAAAAAATACTATTTTCTACTGTTTAGATAATTTTGTTTATTTAATAAAACATTTAAATTATACATTTGAGAGGTTTGAGAGGAAATAACCAACCATGAAAGCAGACCACGCAAATCTTGTATGGAAAAATTAAGCTCATTTGATACGGGGGTTTAATAATATGAAAGTCATATTTTTTTTATAAGTAAAGCAGATAATAAATTACAGTTGGATGGATTGTTGGAACCACAGTGCGGCCGTCTTGACCACGAAGATCGGATGAGATGAGTAGGTGTGTGGATGCTTCCAGGTGGGGGGCTGACTGGCTTTTTAAAATAACCCATTGATCAATCTTCCCTATAACTTATAGGTATTGTATTGTTAGAGAAATCAAACTTGACTTAATAATCTTCTTCTATTATTCTATAAAGAAGAATGTCCCGGGCGGGCGGTGTGTTTGTTTTGTATACAAATCTACAATTTTATTCCAAGCATGATGAAATTTTGCACGCTTGACCTTCGAAACGAGAGGAAGTTCAACGTTTATAAGAGGTTTCAAAAACCACCCCCCATCCTCCCTTCCTACCCCTTAAATCAGAATGTTAGTATTTCTTAATGAAATTTTGCCCACTTGACGTTCAAAAGATGAAAATTGCTAGGGGTAGGGTTAATACATCATCAAAAATTTCCTCCAAACCGTACATGACCCCAGGCAAAGCCGGATACTTCAGTTAGATTATATAAAGAAGAATGTCCCGTGCAGGCGGTGTTCTACAGTTTTATTCCGAGTTTGATGAAATTTTGCACATTTAACTTTCGAAACAAGGTCACTGTCTACTTGAGATTTCTAAAAACTACCCCCTTCCCACCCCTTAAAGCAGATTTTTTTTGTACTTGATGAAATTTCGCACATTGACGTTCAAAATAAGAGAAACTGGGTAGGGGTAGGAATCGAGGTAGGGGTGGGAATAGCGGTTGAGGTAATACGTGACCTCAATACTTTACTCCAAACCATTCATAACCCCGGGTACTTCAGTTGATAGGTAATAATAATAACAATGATAAACTGAATATTCGAGATGCCGAAGTATTGTGATATTTTTGGAAAAGGGGGTATTCGAACCAACATTTTTTTACGATCATTTATTCATTAGAGTAGACCATTTTGCGGGACCTTTCCGCTTATATACGAAAAAACGAAACTTTCCAGAACTGAAACTAATTGGATATGATTTGTGCATAATCGGGGCAGATAAGTCAACGCTGAAAACCTTTAAGGTCAACCACTTCTACATACATAAACACACACTTCACAATCTTGAATCTACACTTGTTAATTTAGCCGTACGCAGAACTAAACTTAGTAAAAATTCCCCAATTAGTATAATACTCTTGACATGTACGGGAAATTAGGGAATTATAATAACACACAATTTAATAATTCAGAAATATCTATACGACGTAATGCGTACAATCGCAAATTAATTGTAGAATGCATTGAGGTTGAGAACATCTATCCCCATCTTATCTTCCCGTTCCTGCTCATCTTCAAACTCCTGTCTCTAACCAACTTCAACTAGTATATTATAATAAAACAAATTTAAAACTTTTTTCCACTTTAATTTTTATTTGACCGTAACCGGGTTTCAGCTCGTTAGAGCCATCTTCAGACTGGTACAAATTATTCTAAATCTATGGTTTTTATACACAACATATGGGGGAGGGGAAGAGGGGTGGACTACAAGGGTTTAACTCAATTATCTTAATTACATTTGTTATTAGGTCGTTTTAGTAATTCTAGTATTCTAATCACCTTGGGTTTTTTTTATTTACTTCGATATTATTCAGGGGAAAAACCTTACAAGTAATATGACTTATACGTTTGATCAAATTAATGTTTATTCTTTCCATGTAATTGTTAATAATTATCTTTAATTCGTTTGTTGGTATATTTGAGAATAAACTAACCACATCTAATGAAACTAAGGTGGCATTATTAGGTATTGTGATTGGGTACAAATTCAGCAGGGTGTAGTTGTGTTGTAGTTGTTGTAGGTGTTGTATGTGTTGTAATTGTGATGTGAGATGAAGAAATGGTACAACATTCGAGACAACGAGACGAGTTTATTAAAGAAAAAAGAGAAAAAACTTACATTAACAATCATTTCACAAGGCCTTAAAAATAATAATGATAAAGATATAACTAAGCAATGGGTTAAAATCCCTTATATGGGCGAAATATCAACAAAAATATCCAGAGTAACTAACAATGATAAACAAAAAACAGCCTTTTACAATGTAAATTCTCTAGGGAGAATTTTAATCAACAATAAAGACAAAAGAGAAAAACTTGAAAAGTCAGGAGTTTACCAAGTGAACTGCGCGAATTGCCCGTCGGTTTATATAGGTCAAACCGGGAGGTCATTCAAAACCAGAATTAAAGAACACTTTACTAACTGGGGGAATGACAAAGGCGAATTGTCGAATGTAGCATCACACTTATTAGAAAATAAACACTCGTTTGATAAAGACAAAGACGTTAAAATCCTCCATACATGTAATAAAGGGCATAAACTCGATAAACTAGAATCTTTAGAAATTACTCGCTTAACTAATAAATTAGACCCTAACTTTGTTATGAATAATTAGAATCTTTTGTTAAATCACCGCTGTTGTACCCATTGTAATTATCGTAATAATGTTGAAAGTAAATATGTATTTAGTTTATATAATGACCATTCCTACTCCAATGCAAACATGTACCCCTTCAAAAGTAATTAAAAATTCCCACACACCATAAATATAATAATGATTTGACAATAAAATTAGACCAGTACTAAGTCATATTACTTGTAAGGTTTTTCCCCTGAATAATATCGAAGCAAATAAAAAAAAACCCAAGGTGATTAGAATACTAGAATTAGTAAAACGACCTAATAACAAATGTAATTAAGATAATTGAGTTAACCCCTTGTAGTCCACCCCTCTTCCCCCTCCCCCATATGTTGTGTATAAAAACCATAGATTTAGAATAATTTGTACCAGTCTGAAGATGGCTCTAACGAGCTGAAACCCGGTTACGGTCAAATAAAAATTAAAGTGGAAAAAAGTTTTAAATTTGTTTTATTATAATATACTATAATGGAATTCCACCATGTATTAACAGTTTCAAAAATAGAAATATTAACAACTTCAACTAACCTTGTTTTCCACCTATGTAAATATTAATCTTTGTTAAAAAAAGCTATTTGTCTCTTAAAAATAAATAAATACCTCAAAAGCAATCACGATATAATTTAAATAATTAACAATCAGCTAAGCTTATAATAGAACTCATCTAATAAAGTGATTCCATAATATCACTCCAATATTCCGTAATGCTTTTAAATATTGAAATGAATCGTTTGTTGGCGGGTATACACAAGGGATATGAAATGGAATAAATTGTTATTGTAACATTAATTCTTAACGGGGAGAGGGACGTCGGAGATCAATTATTTATAAATTCAAAATAATGATATTATTATTGTGCAATACGATAAACATACACAGAAATATTACACATTTCTGACCGTTCTACGCATGTTTTACAAAAAAACATTTAAAAGGTTGAATATCATTAAAAAAATGCTGTGAAGGTTTTTCTTTTAATCCCGATAAGATAAATTTACAAAAAAGAACAGTGTGTAGTTTAAATTTTTCATAAACACTGTAACTTTAACTTTTTTTTTAAATTTTAAAGAGCATTATAAATCTTTGTTTAAGTTTATTTACAAAAACGTAACGAGAAAGGATTAAAAATATTTTTCTCCACTTTAAAAATCATATTCGTATTTTAAATATTTTGTAAAACATACAATGGGACGGGTCAGAAAAAAGTAATATTTCCGATTTCGAAAATTGGCCTATGTAAATTTTAAAAATATTTATAAATATTTTTCTATTTAAAAACATTATGTTTATCGTATTGCGTAATAATACCATCATTATTTTAAATTAATAAATAATAACTCGCCGACGTCCCTCTCCCCGTTAAGTCATAGAAGATGGTATCCATAACCATCTCGCGGTAAAATGAAGAATTCATATTTGGTTCGAATATTGGATAAATTGACGAATTCGTACGCGATTCGAAAACAAAATACTATGGTGAGTTCCACCCTCACGGTGTAGGTGTCTCCCATGGTCTAAATATAAACATACCGCATTCGTTCCTCAAAGGCTGGTGGTATATCCGTCATAGGCTCAAACATGCAAGGACAGAGCGCGACAAATCGAAAATGCTAGCTTCAGACTGTTCAGACTTCATGTTTCAAACAATTCCGATTCACACACCCATACCAATAATCCTTTACTGAACAGAGGAACAAGCAGAATACGCCACAGAAAATTAGCCTTATTTCACCGAGACAATAGTTGACCCACTGTCCGTAGACAACCAAATGAGACGCCATGGAAAAACCAGCGGGCGACAAAATCGTCCACAATATCAACATGGAACTTTTTCATAGAACGTGGGAGCGAATCGGGAGCTGAAATGGGTGCGCGTGGAAAAGGTATTGCATTGTTTTATCGTATTCGATTCCACTGAGATCCACCTACCCAGAAGAGATTTGCTTTCCTTTACCCAGATTTTCACAGCGGAAAATCTATGGAACTCGAAAATTGCACCAGACAGGTTCGTTGAAGCCTTAGCCGCGATTTTGGCCTGTTACACATGAGAAATATGTAGGCGTTGGCTGCATGATTGCGTCATAAGGAGGATGGAGAATAGAAGATTCTTGCGTGAAAAGCAATTATGACCGGAATATTCGATGATCCTTTAAGCTCGCTACGATATTCGCGTTCGAGTCGCTCTATGCTATGGTAGAAACCCTGACAATATTGCAAGGGCGCCTAGACCCGGTATAGGAAGGGGAGGGAAAGAGGAACGGGGAAGCCTTATCGACAGCCTGCTTCTACACGGGTGGGTAAAAAAATTGCGATTCACCTTGTTATGCTTGTTAAGTTTGCGAATGAAAGCACATAAAGTCGCATTCAAAATACATCTTACCTTTTCAACGTAATAGAAATTTAAATGTTTTGAAATGTCTCGCTATAGAAATAGGCCATCGCTATATAGGTTCAACAGGGATGTCAATAATTGAAAAACCAATTTTCTTAAGGTGTGAGTTTTTATTGTAGAAAAATATAAAACCAATAAATTCATCTAACACCATGCCACCCTCAACTTTTCATTAACTTACCATTTTCCACTCACGATGTACGAAGCTCCAGAACTAAAGGCTTGAACAATTGCTTAATGTGATGTACCCGACCCCATCCAGACTTGACCTCACACTCTGAACAATCTAAAGTGCCAGGAAGCGTACTACACTGGCAGGTTAGAATGGACCAACAAGCTCTCTCGGTTAACAATGTTTGTTTGTTGTTTTGGGTACTCACCAGTGCATGCTGTGCTTGCGGGGCGGGCCCCTCGAGGTCACATCACATGCAGTCCCCCATGTAACATAAACAAGCCTTAGACACTATTTGAGGAATTAAATCAATAACATTGTGGGGGCCTTCCTGAGATCTTTAGAAAGAATAATTTTATTTTGAACAGCAATACATAGTTCTCACATCTGTTTATGTAATTAACCTAAACCTAACCCTGGGTATGGTTTAATCAGATCTAGTTATAGTAGATAAATGTACACACACGTTAAATGAAAAATCAATCTATCTATTGACAGTAAACTGTTAAATTTTATGAATAATCATTTATTGTTTAGATATAAAACTACATAAGTCAATAAACTTACAAATAAAATTATGGGAACTTAACTAATCAAGATTTAACCTAGGATATCTGTCCTGTGGCCGGTTCCGGTGCCTCGGGCTCTGCTCTGTGCAGTCACCACGCACCAGGTGGGAAAAACTTACAAGTCAAGTACAATACATAATAAAATAAACTATCTTCTTCATGGATATAATGTTTACACTATCTGGACAGAGTCGAACCTATTACAGAGTCCATAAGTCAACTGATATTTATAATAAAATCACATTACAACACTAATAAGTCAATTACACTTTCCGCCTACTCCTTTTTCACTGTTTGCCGATTATCTACTGGATGTCCTTGGCTAGTGTATCTCTCTCCGTGTGTGGGGCTAGCTGATCTGTTACTGTCCACTAAGCTAGGAGCATTGGTCTTTCTGTCTGCCTGCCTAGTGACTAGTTATACGGGACCTATAGATTAACAAAACTCTGTTAGTTACACACTAGAATCAAACAATTTCTATCGATAACATACATCGGCAAGCCAATACATATTAACTTATCACAGCCTTAATTGTCAAAATAAATACCACTACCCCCAATTCATATGAAAACAGCCTTCCTCGCATAGTCGCTGCCGTCAATTGGCTGCCCCTGTGCGAGGGAGACGTGAACAAGTATCAACACAACACAAAGTATACTCACATTTAGAGTGGTTTCCTCCTCGCTATCTTCCTCAGAATCGACGTGGTCCCCCTGCCCCACCCCCCCCCTGGCCGCCCCCATATCCCCCTCCTCCACCACCCCCGGAGCCATATCCGCCCCCACCGCCGCCTCCCATCTGGGCTCCACCACCTCCGCTGCCCTGGTAAGGCGCGGGCCTGTTCTGGCTGAACTGGTTCCTCATGGGTCCCCCACTGTAGCCCTGCTGGTAGCCACCCCCGAAGTCCTGGCCTCCTCCCCCATTTCCACCCCAGTTACCCCCCTGGCCACCACCCCCATATCCCCCACCGCCTCCGCCCCCGCCCTGGCTCCAGGAGCCACCGCCTCCGTTTCCGCCCCCGTTGCCGGAGTCCCACGGGTTCACATTGCCCCAACCACCCCCTTGGTTGTAACCTGAGAACAAAAGACAATGCGCATTAAACATTTGCAAGAGATAATTATGAACTGTGAGTGAAATACGAGTACTTTTGTAGCGAGGCTGTGTATTGAAGAGGGTATGGTAGACCCAACCCAACATAGCGAGCTCAGGCACATAATTTCCACAGGGTAAGGGAAGTCATACTCAGGTACTGAAAACCTGTATGAGGCAAATCTGTGGCTAAGTTTAATAAGATGTAAGTCATAAACAGCAAGACTTGTAAATGGAGACCCCCTCGACCAAGAAAAATGCAGGGATCACAGCTTCATACAAGTCTCACTGCGGTTATTAATATTAAAAGTAGAACAATGCAAAAGCTAGGTAATTTGTGGTCACCTACTCCAGAGGAAGATTAACATTACGGCCCCTAAGGACTGTAAATACTTTCTTCGGTTGTATCCCAAATTAATAAAAAAAAAAAACCTTCCCAAGGAAAAGTCCACCGTGACAGACTTTTCAGAGGTCATACAACTCAAAGACGTGGCAAGACTAAGCTTCCCACAGTTCTTTCTCGAGAGAATATGTAGGTTTGAAAGAAATGGTACTACAGTGTGTTGGTATCAAACCCGACATAGCGAGCTCTCGCATTGTTCTATAGCAGGTTTATGTTATACCTGCTTGTGAGTCAGTCTCTTTACCCTGCCCACCGTTGTTCCAGTCTCCTCCATTCTGCTGCTGGCGTCCCCACGAGCCACCCCCGCCACCGGGCGCGCCTCCGCGAGGCACTCGCGGGCCTCCGGCTCCCATGCGTCCTCCTCCGCCACCGCCACCTCCGCCGCCACCACCTCCACCGCCGCCCATCGGGCCACCACCGCGGTCCATGTCTTGCTTGGAGATGGCTTTCTTCACATCCACTGCCTTGCCGCAGATGGTGTGCATGTGTTGAACTACAACAACAAAAAAACATTGTAGATACATTCAATCCTCAAAACATTTATAAAAAAAATTTTTTTAAAAAAATTTTAAAAAAATTTAAGGTTTGATAAATTGTGGCCACTCCATTAATTGCTAAAGAATTAACATCAAAAACAAAATCAATTTCGTGGCATTCATTATTAGCAGCATAAAACGATATTTTGACGACGGATCAAGCCAAGATATAGCTGGACTGCGATGATATGCTTATAAAAAAAATCCACTTACGGCATATCTTGTCAACTGGATCGTAGTCATCGAACTCAACAAATCCGAATCCCCTCTTCTTGCCGGTGTCCTTGTCGGTGACGATACTGACTTGGCGGATCTGGCCAAATCGCTTGAAGTACTCCTTCAGGTTCTCCTCATCGTGCTCGTCCCTAAGGCCTCCCACAAACAACTTCTTCACAGTGGCTCCAGCTTCGGGGCGCTTGATGTCCTGGCGGGGAACAGCACGCTTGGGCTCCACCAACCTGAAGAGAAAAATCTAAATGTCACAAAAGAATAACATGGGCTCGCGTATACTGAATTTCTAACATATTTGTGTTTTAAGGCATGGTGTAGAAAACAAATGAAATTATAATTTATAGTACATGTAGCGAGGCAGTGTATTGGAAAAAGGATATGGTAAATCCAAGCCAACATAGCGAGCTCTGGCAATTGATCTCCACAGAGTAAGGGAAGTCATACTCAGGTATAGAAAAGACCTGCATGAGGCAAACCTGTGGCATAAAAATATCATAAAGGGTTCAAAACAGTATTATTCAAGGAATGAATGGAGTTCATTGCCTCGGATGTTTACGGTTATGGAGTGTACCCATTTACAGTTACCGCTAAATACAAGATGGCGGCAGGCTAAGCGTCCCTAGATTAATAATGCTCGATTCCTATTTGTATAAAACACGTGTTGAAAATGTGCTCTTACCTTCCGTCGACTCTGTGGGGTCTTGCGATTTGAGCTTCGTCGACCATCTGGGCGCGAGAATACGTGATGAAGCCGAAGCCCCTGGACCTCTTGGTCTTCGGATCCTTCATGACGACAACGTCGACGATTTCTCCCCATTTGCCGAAATGTGCCTTCAGGGAATCATCGGTGGTCCTGTAGTCGAGACCGCCGATGAAGAGCTTTCGCACATGCTCTGGTTCATCCTGAAAATAATTTCAATGTTATTCGGGTCACGGGAATGGCGGCGCAGACGCCGCGTGTGGGGGGGGCGATGACGCCGCGAAAGGCAACAAAAATTACTACAAATGCCTCTAAATGGACGGTTAATCTTGTAGAAAGAAAGCGTTGGTGGTAAAGGAATTTAGCAATTAGAAAGGAGGGTTGCAATATCCGAATGCGGGGCGGGGGGGGACGCAAAATATCGCAGGACGCCGCAAAATGGCGCCGGCTACAGATCGAGAGGCGGGAATGTGACTAATTGATGATTGAATTACGAGAAATCTAAAGATAATAAACGAAGCACTGCAAATAGGGAACGCGGCATTAAAACGTGGCAAACGAACGAATGAAAAATAATAAGTATTTATAAAAATGCTTACCGGCATTCGAAGTTTGAGAATATGTACGAAAAATACTGCAAAATAAAGTGTAATTCGGAGGGTTACTTACGAAATCACCATCGTTGACGTTTTCCCTCTTCATGCTGACTGATTAGTTGAAGATGGAGATTAAACGACCGCGGTAAGCGGCTTGCGGCTGAAGAATGATTACGATTTGAAGGTCCACTGAGACTGCGCTGTCAACAGAACGAACGAACAAACGGAAATGGTAGGAAAGTGGGCGGATGTCATATACGGGGAGACGTGGCAACAACTGGGCGCGTTCTTTGCTTCCGCCGAACGCAACCACAGTAAGTCAACGTACCATCTTTATATATTTTGAACGTTATAAATTAACCAGGAACAAAAATTATTGTCATTTGTAAACAATTTACATTATTGGTATATTGTTTTTATTCTTAAAAGGTATACAAAGTTAGTCATAAACCAATAATGTGTTATTTTCTTATAAAAAGTTAGCAATTTGTCATGTAGACGATGAAGCGTAGTGAGGTAACAAAATAATCGATATTCTTGTTCCTCGCCGTACCACAATATCGATAAGCATCATGTCAATACTCATACATAACTAACTAACCATCACGCCGTTTCCACTCAGGGGTAGGCAGAGAGGACTGACCGCCAAACAACTCGATCTTTGCATACACTTCTTGCTTCATTCACATCCATACATCGTTTCATACATTCTCTTCTATTATTCCGACTTCTGACATGGCCCGACTCAAGTATTTGATTCACTTGATCGTGCCAGTCTTCCTCGGGCGTCCCCGGCTTCTTACATTCACATTCGCGTCATACATTCTTCTTAAACTCTTTTCTTTGTTCATTCGTTCCACATGTCCAAACCATCTAAGCGTCCCTTTTTTAATCTTACTCATTACGCTTACATCAGCCTTGCATTCTTTACGAATTTCAGTATTTTTCACACGATCATATATGGTTTTACTCATACATAAAAAACTATTATCTAAATTAATAAATATCTTTATAAGATAGGTACCTTGAATGTTTAAAAGGTTTAACTGGAATACGATGAATAAATGGTAGCATTTTTTCCACTTTCTAATCATATCATTATTCTGAAAGAATTGTCTATTTGCACTTCTCCAATACATGTCAACTTCAACCTAGTACCTACAAAAACTTTTTTTGTTGGGAGGTGAAAGGTGTCTATTTTTCTTATTTTAGCGGTTTCTTTCACCTTCTGAGATAAAACGTTTTTGTAGATACGAACTTGAGTCAGAACAGCAACGATATGGTATTGTGAAATAGAGCGTTTGTGCTGAATCCATTATCAATTCAATTAGAAATTCCAGTCCATTTTTTTAATCAATAATGACGTTCTAACTTAAATTTCAGTATAGATATTTTTTTCTAATGTTAGTTTTCTTTGTTAAAATAATTTGGAGAGTTTTTAATTTTTCAAAGCCCGCCAAAACGCTCCAAATTTATGGCAGGTCGGTTTGGGGGTTAGAATTTCAAATGTCAAAACAAGGATGAGCTTACCGTACATAATTTTATATTCTATTCAAATGAAACCATAACTAAACATACTTTTTTAAATTATTTACCAACTTAGACCCTTTACTCAAAAAAATAATAATAGTATAACATCATTAACATTATCCGTACTTATTGACAAATGATTTGCCTATGAATACACCTTATTTCTTTCAATATTATTTCTTCAATATTATTTCTTTCTTTCGACGGCCTCCATGGTCGAGGGGTAAGTCTCTCGACTACGAATCCGAAGGTCGCGGGTTCAAATCCCGGAGTACGCAAGTAATTTTCATTTAATTAATTTATGTTGTTTCACAATTAATTAATTTATGTTGTTTCACAATTAATTCATTTAAAAAATATATAAGGTATATTTGCGCACGTTCCAGAGTGGAAGATACTCTCAGTATCGCCCTGGTGAAAGACCACCATTCAGAATTGAAACGTTGCTTGAAATGGCTTTTAGCCGTGATCTGAATAGCCAGATATTTCCCCTGTTCACCACCTTCCTCTCCCCATTCTCCTTCCCCTCCCCAATACCTTCAGCCTCACAACATTCCCCAATTGGGAATGCCATAGTCTCACTGGCTCCAGACGGTTGGGAGCACTTTGGGACTCTTGTGTGCTATTCATATAAAAAAAAAAAAAATGTTGTTTTTTATATCTTGATCAACAATTATAAATCAGTCACCTAAATGCTGAAATTTTGCCAAAACTAAAAAAAAATACATATATAAAATTCAAAACAAAATAAAGAAATAAAAAGTTCCATACAAATTCAAAACCAGAATAAGCGCGGCCGAGACCAGTGACGTCAGATGTCCCGAATGCAATAGTACCAACATAATAGGGTATTTTTACTAGTTGATTTTAATCATTTTTAAATAAATAATTTTAAACTCTATGTATAAGTACATATAATAAACTTGTATACTCTGAATCGCTGTTTGCTGATCTATATGATTTTTTTAAGCTATAATATTTTTCACTGGAGTTCCTTATTGTTACATTATTAAAACAAATTTTGAGAATTACATTTTCAAAGAACTCTTTGCTAAAATCGTGGTCTTAGGTATTTGCCAGTTATTTACTAAGATAAGCATATGCTGCGGATGGAAAAATAATCTACTAGTGACTCCACAACATCAAGTACATACCCGCTTTTCATTAAACATTTCTGGTTCATCGCTTCTAAAGTATACAATGCATTGAACACCGATATCAAGTCAAATAATATTATATCCCCCTTTATTATCGGTGTTCAACATTGGATATTTAAAATATTCATGCGTAGAACACTGATGGAAGCTATTAACGCAAGCGATTCTGATTTGCCTTTCAAACATAATTTAAAGCATTAAAGGACTTAAAAGACTTTTTTGAACTTAAAAAAATTGAAACTTTAACAATTATTTTAACCTTAAAAACGAACTTAAAAAAAAGTTAAATAAGCAGAAAATTAAGTTAGGATGTCAGCATTAATAATTTTTTTTTTAAATGGACTGGAGTTCCTTATTCACGCCGTTATATTTGTATAGAACACGTAATTTAGATACAGAAACTTTACATGTTTCATTACTTAATGATAAATAAGAAACTAAGAAATAAAAATAAAAAAAGGGAAAATGGCTCATTTCAATGTTTCTCTTTGACGATCTGGAGTGCGCGCTTCTTCCAGATACTGTTATTTTTATTTTGATTATCTAATAAATACTGGCTTATTTTATGATACGCACTTTTCAAAAAGACAAAAAAAACTATATCTCGCTAAGTGTTAAAAAATAATATGTTCGAATATTTAATTACTCCAGAAAATGATGTAGAATCATCTCCTTTCAGGAGTTTTCACAATTCTTTTAACACCACTATAAATATTCACTTGAACAACAGTGCTTTTTCATAATTTTTCCTTTTCTCCTTTCAACTATCACCATTTAAAACGATCGCAGCACCCTTCGTTTTTATCTACTTTATTTTTATCCACCTGATCCTTATATTATTATGTTTTTCATGTGCGTTCTCCCGTCCAAACGATAGCCGCATGAAACAACTCTTCTAAAATTGTTTAAATAATATTTATTCTGCAATAATTTTATTTCCTACAAACGAAAATGACCATAGATTAAAATGACTATAGATGAAAATATTCTTATGTTGCGATCAACGTTTTTTTTCAGAGAATCAGATGTCACTTGTAGCAGGGAAAATAAATTTTGGAGCTGCTTTGGAAATACAAAAATATGGTATTTTGGTTAGTAAAAGTAATAATTTTTTTCACAAAGTTCATTCAAATCAAGGAGTTTGCTGTAAATACTGTTATTATATTATTTGAACAAGTCATTTTAAATTAACGCACGTTCATCAATGATAAATGTTTTTTTTTCTAGACGAAAATGTTAGGCGGTAAAACATTCCTGAATAAAAGCTTGTACTACGGGTACCATAATATATGACTATTACGAAGAAGAGCATTAATGAATGACCTTCGGTTGGATGTCAATAGCTCAGAACATGTGGGTGAGATGCAAGCCTCGGGCTCGCTATCGGTAAACTGTCTCCACACCTCGTGTTTGAATACGAACCCCCAGTCCTCACACACTCCTTGTCTGCAGGCTCTAAACATTTTGTGTCCCTGTTATTCTTCAAGTCCATCAGAAAACCATATCAAAATGAATGACAATACCATTGATGCCAGAAAATGGACCCCTCAAAGCTTACCCCCAAATAGCCCACAAGAGTCACCAAAAAGAAACCCAGAACAATTGAAATTCCTTGCCAACAGTTCACGCTATTGGGAAAATGTTAAGACACCCATCGAACAGCCTACCAACAATGAAGGACTTCCATTCACTGTACTAAATTACAATATTCTAGCTCAAACACTCCTAGAAGGTCACAATTATCTTTATCACAAATGTGATACGGATGATCTCAAATGGACCATTCGATTTAAAAGAATAACTTCTGAAATCTCATCCATGAAACCCGACATTATCTGTTTACAAGAAGTGCAGAATATACACTCACATCAAATTTTATCTCATTTGGACCAACTAGGTTATGAGGGTATATTTAAACAAAAGACAGGCACAAGAGAAGATGGTTGCGCTATTTACTTCAGGAAATCTATGTTTGAGCTTGCCGAATGTGAAAGTGTGGAGTTCCTGCAACCTGAAATTGATTTACTGAATAGAGACAACATAGGCTTGATGATAAAACTGAGACCGCTGTCTTTGCCAGATTCCTTGTTTGTTGTTTGCACAACACACTTGTTATACAACCCGAGGAGGAATGATGTGAGATTGGCTCAAATGCAAGTGTTTTTAGCAGAAATTGATCGATTTTCATTTCAATCAAATCCCAACAACCCAACCCCTACACACCTGCCCATCATCATGACCGGGGATTTCAACTCTGTGCCCGTAAGTCCTGTCACTGCGCTGGTTGCAGATGGAAACTATAATCTAGAGCAGTTCCATACTGATTTAC
Organism: Halesus radiatus; assembly: GCA_022606495.2. NCBI lineage: Eukaryota > Metazoa > Arthropoda > Insecta > Trichoptera > Limnephilidae > Halesus > Halesus radiatus. The sequence goes on along the minus strand of JAHDVE020008735.1, from coordinate 76,829 downwards.
AGCTTATACAAGTTACCAGCAGTTGTCAACATTTAGGAGTATATTTGCAGAGAAATAAAGATCAAGAATTCAAGTCATCAATGTTGTACAATTCTGAGTTGCGACAAAGTTACCAAACGAATTATAGAAACATGAAATGCATTGCTAAAGATTACGCTCATCTATTCAATAATTCGTTTGTGAATCATCATTTGAATTTCAAATCTGTATACAATCATAGGAAAGAGAACGGGGAATATGAAGCCACAACTTTCCAGGAGGCCTGGGTTACAGTTGACTACATCTATTACAGTTCCGGTCCGTCTAACAGCCTACAAGTATCGCAACGTTTCCGTCTTCCAACCGTTGGAGAGTGTCAGAATATGGGAGCCATACCTAACAGTCATTTCGGGTCGGATCACCTCAGTTTGGCTGCTAAGTTTATTCTTCCATGTCCGCCACTAGACAGCCCCAATGCAGACTCCTCTGGCTCATCGTGAAGTCTTTCCAAACTTTAATATTCATGCATTGAAATATTTCATTACAGACTAAGATTTTTCATTTCTGACGGAATTAGTCGAAAATTCTAGCAAATTAACCATTTCTCACAATATTATCATGAATCATTAAATTGTTTATTATGTAGATTATTAATATTTATTTATTTAGACATACAATAGTACATTTTTTTAGAAATGATATAGTAGGTATATTAAAATTTACATAGTTATGTATAATATTATCTGGAATAATGTTGCATTCAGCAAAATATTTATTTGGAGAAATTAGTTTTTCTTGTATAAACTACAATTTAAATACATTTCATACTAATACACAACTATAATACTTGTTCACGATTGAAATACCAACCTTAAATATGTATGTAAAATCTTACACAATGTTATTCATCAAAAACTGACATCTAATTTATCTTTTCCATTGTGTGTTTGGTTAATTTGAAAATAGTTCATTTTGATTTATTAGCAGTCAAAATGTGAGTAATTTTATTTTATAATGTTCACAGTTCTATAAGTTTGATTTTATTTTGCCTCTTTAAAACTGGCACTATCTGTACTAAATGTTGAGCTCCATATGATTTTAAATCAGGATGACTTCACATTATTTGTCGCAATGGCACTGCGAACGATATAGAATATTCAGAATCGATCTTTGTTGTTTCTATCTGAATACATTTATTTAAAGTTAGAGTATATTATTCTGTTATTTTGCAGCTGAAATCATAGCAGGTTTACTTTCATCGTTGGAGAAAATTGATGTTTCTTTTATAGTACAAAAACTACACCCTGTCAATACCGTTCTATGCTTTTGTTTCTCAGCGTTTTAATTATAAAAAATATATGTTATTGTATATTGAAAAAGAAGCCATAAACCGTAAGATTTATAATTTGTTTTGAATGGGAGTAAGTTACCTGCCATGAGAATCCAACTCAATCCGTCCGATGACTAACCATTATACCAAATTCTTCCAATGTAAATGCGTATATACTGGTCTTTTTCAAACATTACCTCTTACATGAGGTAGATGTTTATTTATTTACTCAAATTCTCATCCCTAATAACATAGCTGCCAAAATTTTTTAGGAAAATGCCTACGTATCTGTCGCTAAAGGCGCTGTCAGTGCCTTAGCATTTACATAGAAATCAAAGAAAGGTTATAGTTCTGCACCGGGTATTGAACACAGATATTTCAGTTAAATATGTATTATTTCAATCACTGTTCACTTTTAAAATATCAATGTAAGTAAATAATTAGAAGAATGAGGGAGTTTATTTAAACTTGTATAATGCATAATAATTTTATAGATTGATTAGATCTAGGGAATCATTTTTGCAAGCCAAAGTATTCCTTCAAATATTGTTTATTAAATGTCTCTATGTATTGGGGAGACATAACATTATAACTAGTGTAACGTCTCATAGTCCCCTAATACAGAATACAGATTTAGATCTAAAATTGGTTTTAAAAAATTATTTATTTAAAAAAGAAAAATCGTACCTGTTCTTAAAAGAGTTAACATTTTCTACTAGAGCGGCCGATACTGTTTGAAGTGATATGGTTATTTGAGAGATTGTTCCGATTATATTGACAAGATACTGTTGAAATGATGTTTATTTGAGAGATTGTTCCGATTATATTGACGAGATACTGTTGAAATGATCTGCATGAAAGATAATTCTGCACATTTCAACCTTGAAAGAAAACAGACAAATATAATATGCAGTGAATTTTCATAGTTTGTCTTCAATTACTCATCGATTCATTTGTCAAAATCACTTTGATGTATTAATTTCAATTTACTTAATTTTATCGAATCCAATTCAATGTTTTAATTTAAAAAATATATATTTGAATATGTACTCAGTTCTGATTCCATCTTAGAGAGGTCTGGAGTACTATAAATGACTTAATTTAAGTTAATAAATTATATTGTCATAGGAAAGCAATACTGCTGTATCAGGCTAAAATAATGTCACTCAAAATATATATAATTCAGGAAAAAAGGTTTTACTTAAGCCAGTGTTGATGGAACAGTTCTCGAGCCGCCGTATCTAGATAGAAATTAAATTCCATGTAATCGTGTAAACACTGCAGCTCACAACTATGTTATTGCTTTTCTATAAACTAACCTGCAAGGTACAAAGAAACCAAATTATAAATATAAAATAATGAAAAACAAGAAGCACGTTGTGATTATTGCCATTTCCTTTTGTATAATATTATTGAATAAGATTGGTATCAGAGGTTGGAGGCAGTTTTTTGGTATAAGAATAAATAAAATAAAAATATCTATGATATTTTCAAATACTTTAATTTTTAAAAGAAGGCACCAGGAACTTTGTGAAAAAATAGTAACATTGTATTTTTTGTTGTACAAAATATCAATTTTCAATAAGAAACATAAAAAATCTTTACAAAGTTTGAGAAAACCCACAGAAGTTGGTGCGCTGAAATCACCCATAGGATATGCAAAATTTGTACCCGTTGAACACCGGCATATCCGATTGGCAATGTCAAAAATCATTTTCCTGAATATAAGTAGCTATTCTGGGGAAACTGCTTACGATAGATATTATATTTCACAATTTAAAAAAATATATAAACACATCTGGTAAGACAGTTTCAATTTACAAAACATCATTTTGCAAAAAAACAGGTAAGTTATTAGGAAAATAGACTCAGACTGGCCATACCCAAATTTACCCTTGGCGCACTACAGAAGTATTAGATCGCAGGAACTCAGTGTGCCAATGGTCAAATATAACACGGGAATGAAATTAAATGATAAATTATTTAATTTTTTTTAAGTAAAGTATGAATTTTGCAGCTAGGCTTACATGGTCAGATCCATATTTAAAACTGGGTAATGCTCTGGCTTTATAACATTCCTGCACTGTCGGCAGATAATACTTCTCTTGAAGAACTAAAGTTCCCGTCACAGAGTTGGAACAGTAGTAAATATAGTCAACCACCGTCCACTCGTTCTGAAAGACTGTTGCTTCTGTTCTCCCGCCTGTTTTGATATGACTATATACAGACTTAAACACAAAGTTGTGTTTAATAACAGAGTTCTTAAACAAGTGGTTATATTCTTCAGACCTATCGGTTTTTATATCCCTAACGGATGACACTACGGATAAAGCACCACACATCTCAGCCTGAAGATTTTCAGTTTCTTTTTTTGCTACAGATACAATGTCCGACACATTAATTGGATTCATCTCGCTACTATTTTTCTCAGAATGATCTGGTGAAGATCGCTTCCGTTTGGCTGTTTCACCATTACGTTCCAAATGAACATCTAAATGCTGACACATTCCGGTAATACATATATTTTTCAAAGGCTTCATGTATTGCTTTTCAGATAACTTTCCTAAAGTCACTAATTTTGTAACAGGACTTTGTGGACTAGAATTAAAATCTCCAGTCAATAAAATAGGTAAATGATGTGAAACTTCTTTATTGTAAGAAAATTTATCTAATTCGGCTAACAAAACTTGTACCTGAGCTAATCGTGCATCTGTTCGTTTTCTGTTAAAGAGCAAATGTGTTGTACAGACTACGAACGATGACCTTCTGTCTCCTTTATATATAAACTTGACCATCAAACCGATATTATCAAATTTTAATATGTCTTCTTTAGGCTGGAAGAATTCCACGTTGTTCAATTCTACGAGATTGAATAATTTTGTTCGATAAGATATTGCGCATCCATCTGGCTTATCACCAGTTCTTTTTTTATAAATAGTTTCAAAACCCAACGCTGTGAGAGAGCGTTTGATTTCGTCCAAGTGAGATAACTGTACCTCTTGGAAACAAATTATGTCAGGTTTGATCAACCTTACCTCTGACATTATAAGTTGAAAGCGATGTTTCCAGATAAGTGCCTGCTTGGGACACATTTTGTACAGGTAAGAGTGTTGCTCGAGAAGTGTTTGTGAGAGGATGTTGTATGATAACAATACAAAGTTCTTTGATTCGAGTAGAGGGTCGCTGGGAACCATCGACCCATTTTGAATTTTCTCCCAATGTCGACGGTACGAATACATTTTTTGCTAGGTTTAGCTCTCCATGCCAGTGTTGATATTCCACAATCTCTCACCATACCTAGTTCGGTAGATAGAGTGCCTGAAGATTTTTATGATGTATGACGCCAAACGAATAAGATTATAAAAATGATTTGCTGAATATACTATCAGCTTTCAATTTTGACATTTCTTATTTATCAAAGTAACCAGAGAAAAATACTACTCTACAGTCTCTACCATAGATATACCATTCACGTCTCTACAGTCTACACTGGACAGATTTTTTTAAACTATAGACTATTTCTCAAGATAATTAGTTGAAAAAGTTTTATTGTACGGTGAATGGTATATCTATGACTGTACGGCTTCTACACCAGGTAGGCCCGGTTATTTAGTAATTTTTTAATTGAAAAAGTTTTTGTAAGTGTTCAATCAAACCAGAAAAATATTAAATAACAAGTCACTTTGTTTTTAATCCACTTTTATTTATTTTATTTGTCGACTAGTTTCGATTCTGCCGAATCGTCTTCAGGACATAGAACATACTAATTAAATAACAAGAGTGTGCAGTATATATAGGGTGAAAATGGGGAAAGAGAGAAACAATATTAAAAGGGAGACAACAATATAACAATAAAATAAAAATAAAAACCTACAATACCAAATACTTAATTACATGTACGATGGGAAAAACCATGGAAGATAAAGAAGGTAACAGAACGTCAATTACGGTGGTGGCTTGTTTGAGGAGAGGGAGTGTTGGAGGGGTTGTAGGTTTTTATTTTTATTTTATTGTTATATTGTTGTCTCCCTCTTAATATTGTTTCTCTCTTTCCCCATATATACTGCACACTCTTGTTATTTAATTAGTATGTTCTATGTCCTTAAGACGATTCGGCAGAATCGAAACTAGTCAACAAATAAAATAAATAAAAGTGGATTAAAAACAAAGTGACTTGTTATTTAATACATCATGTCAATCCACAATGTGTTTGCTTATTCTGAAAATCAGAAAAATATTCATAATATTGTTGGTAATAATGTAATCAGTAATCAGTTAACGTATTTTACTACTCAAAATGAAAAATACTACTCCTTGGCCAAAACTAAATTCCAGCTGGAATCATGTTCGGTTAGGCAAAATATTCTAGACATAATCAATTGAACTAAAAAAATTCATTACTATAACAACGTCAAGCTACTCACTTTGTCTTTGAAATTTGATTTTTACTTCCAAATTTTTCACATTCGAGTTTGACAATTCGTTTTAAAGAAACCAGGCAAAACAACATAAATCTATTATATTTACGTTTATTAAATTTATAATTTCATCTGCGAATTTATTTTGCATATAGCGGGTTTTTTGATACATGCATGTTAGAAATACAAAAAAGTCGCCTTTCACATAATTATCTTCCTTTTAATGCGTTGAAAAATAAAAAAGTTTAAATGTTGAATTCTTTTTAGATATGATGTAAAATCATTTGCTTTCGGAAAGTACCAATAATTTCTGACAACAGTTTGGTTGAAATATGCCCTTGGATTATTGTACTTTTTAAAGTTTTGTTCATTTTCCTATGAGGCATCTTGGTGTTGTCATTCAAAAAAAAAATGGACGTTCGCAGCCCCTCAATTTTGTCTACTATTAAATGTCAGACTGTATGGAGATATCTACATAAGAAATATCCAAACAGAATTTAAAGTAAGTAGGTACTGCTTTAGTCCTTCAAAAAGTTTAACCTCGATTCTTACTATCAATAAAATTGTAGTTTTCATGAAATTTAATAAACCTAATTTGAACAACCTTGGGCACCTAAGGAGGTTTAGAAATTTAATATTAGTATAAAAACTTGAAGAAATAAAAATAAAAATTCTAAAACATTTATCTTATTTTTATTGTGGTAGTCAAACGCGGAGACATATTTAATTTAGTTAATAATTAATCGAGAATAGGATTGAATTTTTATTTTTATTTTATGTTGTTACACTCAATTACAGTTAAAATAATATCGAGAGATATTCCACGCCCACATATTATATAATATTAACTGTGTGTAAGAAGCATTAATAAAGTAGATTTTTTTTCATTACTGTGTCACCACCCAACTATACAGCGCTCTTGAGGTGATTTTTCACAAAAACGACGCTATACAAATCATCCAAGTATTATTATTATTCAATTTGTCTTTGAAATTTATTCTACAAATATATTTTTTTCACATTTGAATTTAAACAGTTCGTTTTGCAAACAATCCAAAACAACATATCTCGACAATATTAACTTTTTTTTTTTAATTTACAATTTTGATCTGTGGATTAGATTTTGTTTTATTTTTATCTAATAAAGGGGTATTTTGATACATACATTTCAGTAATACCGAAAAATCGCCTTTTCATGTATTTATCTTCCTCGCAAGGCGTTAAATAATTGAAACTACGACCACTAATTTCTAAAAACAGTTCGGTTAAAGTAAAAAAAAATTCGTTTAGTTTTGAGAGTTTTATCTACTATATTGATTTGTTTCATAATTTTATTACTAATAATGTCTAATTATTTCTGTACTTGTTTAATTTAAGTTAATTTTAAGAACTCTATAGAATTACACGGATGTGTCGAAACTAGTAGCAAAGTAATAATAAGAAACAAATGTACGTAGTGGATAAAACTCTCAAAACAGAATGTCTATAGATTATTACATAGTTAATGCCTAAGAAATCAAAAAAAAAATATTTTTAGATAATTGTGCTTTTTTAAACATACTTTAATTTTCCATAAGCCATCTTGGTGTTGTCATTTAAAAAGTTTTAAACTATTGCAGCGTTCCAATTTTTTGAATGTCAGACTGTAGGTACCTACATATTGTAAAATTTACAAATATGCCTTGAACCAATAAACAAAAAATATGTAAAAAGATAAATTCTTATTTATTACATTATTTTTTTCTTTTAAAGAAATATTTTTATGGCTGTTCACCCTAAAGGAGTGTTCTAGCTAGTGTTAAGAATTACCAGTACATTACAAAATACACTAAACACACAAAATACAAGTCGTCAGTTTATTAGTTCGGAGGTAAAAATTGATATTTTTGCCCTTGTTTTGGAAAATTCACGATTGCGATTATTAGATAATGCCTTTAACTTTAAAAAAAAGGTTTTGATTTTATATACTCGTATACATGTTTGTCGACAGGGAATAACAAGGATGTAATGTCGTAAGGGGGCATTTATTTTTGTCATATAATAAGGAACATCAGTCCATGTTTTTAAATCAATTTTTAATTCAAACTTAACTACCAGGATATTTAGTTTTTTTTAAAATTGAGTTTTCATAGTTAAAAATTTTCAAAGTCTGCCAAATGCTCCAAATCTATGGCCGGTCGGTTTTGTGGTTAGAATGTCAAATGTCAAAACAAGGATGACCTTTACCGTACATAATTTTATATTCTATTCATAGTAAACCATTACTAAACATATATAATAAAATTATGCACCTTTTTAGGAATTTTAACTCAAATAGTAATAATAGTATTGAGAATTAATATTATCATAATATCCGCATTGATAATTGGTTTGCCTATGAATACTATATTATTTCACAAATAATAGTTTTTTTTAATATTTAACAACAATTATAGAGCTTAAAGTCACCCAAATTAAGTGTAAATTTCGCCAAAACTAAAAAAAAATACACATTTAAAATACAAAACAAAGTGAAAAGTAAAAATGTTCATACTAATACAAAAACAGAATGCGCACGTGACGTTAGATGTTCCAAATGCAATGATACCAACATAACACGGTGTTTTTGCTGAAACGATTTTTTATTCACTTTTAAATAACGATTTATAAATTCTATGTTTAATAAAAGTTGTATATTCAGAATCGGGGTTTGCTGATCTACGAGTATATGAATATATATTTTTAAAGTCATTATATTTTTCACTGGAGTTCCTTATTCAATAATTTACACTTTTTTATGGTTTGCTTCACTCTCATTTTATTAAGAACTGAAAAGAAAAGTCAAATTTTTATAGCATTATCCAAAAAATTATCTTATTATTTCCCCTCTCTAAATCGCTATGTGACCCCAGACAACAATAAAAAAGGTTTTTAAAATAGAAAAATTAAAAAGAAAAGAAAAAGAGTTAATAAAATAATTTCTTTTAGTAAAATTAGTTTTTAGCTGATCTAGGAATTATTTAGTATTGATTAGCTGTTTGTAAAATAACATCAATAATATTTTTTACAAATAGTTTCAATTCTTAGAAAAACTACAGAAATTTAATTTATTGACTGTCACTATATTTTAAAAAAGGTACCTTTGTAATTATGAAATGATCATGACTACAACAGGTATTTATTTATATCCTGGAAACTGGAAACCTTTTCAGCTGATGTTTGAATTGCGTACACGTGAATGCGAAGGCTGCGCTGCGCACCCCAACAATGGCCGCCCCTCGGCTCCCTCCGCGCCGCTTCGGCTAATTCCGTCAGAGGGAGGTTTAGACGCGGTCAATCGGTGTATCACCTTCCTGTCGCATTTCCCGATTAAAATGTAAAAAACACTCAAATGGAGTGTGTATTTAATCCCCTGTGATATAGAAATAGTGGTTTCATACCTAGTTCTGTGCAAATAGTTTCACGCCTAATTATTGTTGTAAATTGTGGTGAATTGTTTTGTCAATGGAATCCTTCGTTCGGCAAGATTTTGCGCATATCAAGGTACGTATTATGCAGACGGACCGATACTTTTTTTTATTTTCTTAACATCGGTTTCCTTCGCGTAAAGAGTAACAATGTGTTTGGGTGGTTTTCTGTTAAGGTTTCAGCAGTTTCGGTTACGAGTTTCAGTAAGAATTTTGCTATCTTAATCAATATTTTTTCCAACCTGACGTTTCGCAAGATTTTAAACGAAAAAAATGGTTATATTTTCTTCGACACAATGCTTTTCGCTCAAGACACTTCCATATAAGTATTTAATATACTTTGGCCAATATTCACTAATGTTAACAAAATCAATAGCAGCAAAATTATCTCATAACTAAACTATAATCAATAATAATAGTATAAAAACAAGAACCCATAATAGATAGGAATGTAGATACCTAATATTTTGAAGCACGATCCTGCACGAACTGTTATTTTGATTTCATATTATAATATCGTAGATTATAAATACATCGGAATATAAAAATTTCTTTTTTTTTAGAGTGTAAAAGTAGTAGGCAGGTACTTGTACTCACGTGTAAAAATGAATTATAATGATTATAGATTACATTTTATTACCAATCATTGTTTTCATGTTCATCAAATCCTAAACACTAAACAAGTAGGTAATAGCGTCGCTGGATTTTTATCTAAACGTATATTATTGTATTATTACTATTGTTACGTCACATGAATTACTCAAAATTTCATTCGGTTTCCAAGAATTCAAATTTAACGATAGTTATTTTTTTTTAAATTCTAGGAATTGCTTTTTTTACACCACGGTTCAATATATAAATATCAACATGTTTCAGAAGCGAAGCTTCCCCAATCAGGATACACAGTTTAATACAAATGAATGAGACAAATAATAAACGTAGATAGTAATTTTGCTGAATAATGATTATTTTTACTATGGTAGGTAACCAGATCAAAAATACTACCTAATTTATTATGTTTATTTCGTATTGTTCAACAACTGGTTGTTTCTAAAATCATTATTGATTGCGATTGAAATAATCTATAACTTAAATTTAAAACAACAGCCATATTGCCTATAATCTCTTAAGAAATCCTACGTTAAAACAATATTTCCATGTAACATAATATTAGCACCTTTAAAAATATATTTTCTGCCAAGCAAACGCAGCTTGTCACCCAAATTGGGGATCTTATTGTTATTTAAAAAAATATGCCCCCTGCCGTATCTATATATATTATATATTTCAACATTATTCCAGTTAGTATCAAAAAATCGGATTCACAAAAAATATTCAAACACAATCTAAAAAATTGGATTAAAAGTGATGGTAAGGCATTTTTACCGGTGCACTCATCAAATTCGTAGTTATTGATTTATCCATTTACGGAACATATCTTAATAGAAGTGTATATTCATAGGTATTATAAAATAATATGCAAAATTACTGCCTCAACACAGGCTAGCCTAGTGAGGCGGGTTATGTGAAACTTCAACTTATAACTATGCATTTCTGTTCTTTACATATTACCTACTGATTTTATATTATATTCTATTTTCCTTTTTATATATGTACTTTATAAACCACTGTTCACTTTATTGTACATGTATTTTAGTTACAATTAAAGTTAATTACAATAAAGATATTATTATCATATATTTTTTTAGTTTTGATAATAAATTTTATTTGTCTACATTATGGAAGATTATTACACTGTCGAAAACAATCGAGAACCTAACTTTGTATAAATACTTATGCAGCTATTCGGCCAATCCTTAATATCAATACTGATTGCTTCCATAAGTTTGTGAAAGGTGTATATAATAATACCCATATCTATTCGAGTCAGGAGGTTGCGGGCTCGATCCCCGCAGAGCGCAAATAATAATAAAAACTTAGATTTTTAATTTAGGCGGGTGAACGTCTGGGTATTGTGAAGCTGTTTATGAAGGTGTTACCAAAACTGTCCCAAGTTACATTGTAAAAATACTCCATGTCGTTAAAATATTGATTTAGTCTACCTTCTATAAGACTAATCCTCTCCGTACGCATAACAACTAAACATGGGTGAAAAAAAATGAATTAATTAAATGAATAGATTCAATGTCGTGACACACTTGACCTGATTCTCAGCCTTCATTCCTTAGCTTAGGCCTTGCAGCACTACGATTTTTTAATGCGCGGCTACATAATTACAGCACGGATACTATGGGCGTTATCGCAAAGTAGGCGGAGATATTGTGCAGCATGCAGGACTCCATCTAACGTATAGAGTCCCGCTCCGCAATCCATAAAAACTCGTATGTCCTAGTATGCACTAGTCCGTAGCAGCAAACCGCCTCTAGTCGGCCAGTCAGTAATTCCGAGCAGCGCGTATTCATTTTCGCAGTCCGTATTCCCTAATTCAAGAAATTAAGAAATGTATTCCGTATTCAGTTGTGACGTCGTAGTCACCACGTCTCTGTCCGTACTAGGTCCGCAGAGTGCAAGTCAGTCAAGTCACTGCGAGACACTAGTCAGAAGTTATTAATTCATTCCTCAATGTCCGCAGCGATTATTAGCGAAAGTATCGGTACTCGGTAGGGTGCATCATTGTTTGGGTCGTAATAGTGTCTTTAAAAAAGAAAACCATTATTTATTACATTGAGGTGTACGAGTATATACATTTTTCGTATTATTATTATGAAGTTGAGTAAAAAATTTATTTTGTGCTAATTTTATTATTAAATGTGCTATTTCCAATACTAACGCAATTTGCAATGCGACGAAATCTATTAGATTTTTTTGTGAATTTAACGAATGAATTAAATGAAGAAATTCACAAAACTGAGTGAATCAGACTGAATCGATTCACTACTGCTAATGAATCTGCCCACGTTTTACGGAGTTTTTTCGACCCACATTAATTCAACAAATTTCACGGTCGTTAGAACGCTTTCATTAAGAAGTTTTCAGTTTCGGGCACACCAGCTTGACACTTCTATCGGTATATCTCTTTAGTGCTCAGCAAGTACATCATTATACTACAAGCAAACTAGCGGAACATGCTTTGTATTTATAATTTCTTCAAACGATTGGTAACTTTGTGACGTCATTATTAATTAAATAATAAAAAAATGTACTTTGTTTACACCACTTTTATAGAAGAAATAAATATCTCTACATGTTTCGATAGCAATGCTACCATCCTCAGGAATATATGAATACTAAAAAATAATTTCAAGTATAGACAAATGATTAAAATTAGAACAATAATTTAAGAATATACAAATTACAAACATAAACAAAAATGATTTTTTTTTTGCTAGAGTGCTAATATTAAAAAATACGAAACAAAAATATGTTGTTGAAGCCGAAAATGATTTTAATTTTTTTTCAAAATTAATTTTTTTGTATGAAGATCCCCCACCTACCACGTATTTTTCAATCTTAGCACTCTAACTCACTCAAGTCACGAGCCGCCACTGGCAGCAGCAATGCATCGTGTTGTGAATAAATACCACTTATTCAGTATTGTACCAAAGTTTTGGGCATTCCCATCTTTGGAGATGCTGTGTGGAGGGTCTTTTTAACTAAATGAAGGGTGGAAGTTCTGGGAAGGAAAATGTTATGACGGGTGGGCAGGAATCTGGGGGTCAGTGTGCCAGGAGTGACGAACATAATAAGCCATCCCTCCCACTTGCAAGGTGATGGGTCGGAGAGGTCAAGTGGTCTCCCTCAACCGGCCTCTCCCGAACAGGCCCACTACGCAGCTGGTAGGCAAACGCATTTGCTGTCCACATCTGGACAAACCTCACATCATGAACCCGGTTTATAAAATAACATGCACATTTGAAACCTTGTTTTGCTTCCTATGAAAATGTAATTGCCTATACAACTTAAAAAATAATATTACCTGAACAAAAAAATAACATTAGCATTTCGTTCATCCCATTTATTATCTACTGTTACAATGATACTTTAATATGGAGTCGAAATCGTTTTTTTTTTGTATTCGTCAAAAGGGGCATTATGTTTAACACTTTCATGAAAAATCATCAATATGTTTACAATTACGTACCGTATCCAGGCGTTAGATCGAGTCTACGAGTATAAGATGAAGTATAAGATGATTTTTTGTCTACTTTCACGTGGAGCTTTCTTTTTATAGTTTTCCGACACTTAGATTCAGGCCACTTAGATTTTCCTCATAAGGTTATAGTCGCAGGGCTTCGATACGATCTTTCATTTATTTACGAATGGTTAAGATTCTTGACCACTAAAAACCATTGCGTAAAATTTTGTGCATTATAAAAAAAAGGAATTGAAATAATTAAATGTGCTGTCAACGATATTTTTTACTAAACGGAACAGTAACAAAATGTTTTTCTACGGATGTATTATATCTATGAGATGATTTATTGTATAAAAGCATTTTCCCTTCTCTACTAAAAGTCTACTATCAGAATATGGTGTTAAGTGAGGTCTGGAGTTCTCTCTTTCTAAAACGCACACCTGACCTTAAGAGAAAGAAAGATAGAACGGGTATTATGAGTACCGTAATTTGGTTCCCGATACGGAACGATTAGAATCAAAGGGAAACAATTCCCAAATGCAAGCCATAAAACAGGCGGTCATTTATGTGTGGGAGGTTAATTGGATATTACTGTTATAAGATTTTTGTAATGGTTTCCTCAATTATAACGTCTCGGATTACAGATAGGAGTCAATGATCAAACCAAGGCATGACACACTCCGCAGAAAATGGATAAAGGATCTGATGTTCTGGCCCTCGGCTTGCTGGGTAAGTTCACCTAAAATTATTTTTTTCTGTTTAAAAAAAATTGTGTACTTAACCTTTTTTCTGTTTCGTGTCCACTAACGTAGGTTTATAAATACAAATAATTGGGTATAATACAAAGCACAATGTTTTCTCTGTTCGTAGGTACTGTAGGTGGGTACACAACAAAACAATCATACGAGCGGCATTTAAAACAAATTGTTAAAAATTATCATTATTATGCGAAAGTCTGCGAGCCACTTCTATTATTTCGAAATGCAAACATTTACCGCGATAAATAATTATACATTTTACAGTATGTCAAACTTATCCCTGACATGCCAAAAGAAGAATCATAGATTATTTTTAACCACAACTATCGTAGCTTGTAGCATCGCCCTCGACTGCACGGATAAGTATGTTGATCTCTACCTACCGTTGAATAACCCCTGATATCGACAATCTTCACCTGAAAATTACTACATACATTGAAATATTACAGTAGTAGACAAAAATTGAGGGCGCTGCAATCGTTTAAAAGATTTTAAATGACAACACGGAGATGACTTATAGGAACATGAAAGCAAGTTTAAAAAAAGCACGATGGTCCAAGTGCATATTTTTTTACTTTAACCAAACGGTCTTTGAAATTATTGGTACTTTTCGAAAGGTGATGATTCTACATTATACTCTAAAACAATTTTATTATTCAACGCTTTGCTGGGAAGATAAGTACATGAAAATGAGATTTTTTGTACTTCTGAAACGTCTATACCAGTGGCGTGCATTGTTCTATGAGAAAAAATAGGCTGTGTGTAGTGTGGGTTTGAATTGTGCATTAAATATTTGAAAGTAGCCATTATATTATTAACCTCCGCTGATTGTGGTGGCCAACTGAATGAATGATCGTACAAGTTCCTTATCAAATTCATTGAAAAATACTTTTTATTAGAAATTTTTCGTATTTACAAATATATCGGTAATTTTACACAATTCCGCTTCAGTAGAAAAATACATAATTTAGAAAAAAGAAATATACTGTTAGGTTAATAAAAATAAATAAAAAATAATTGCTCATGCGGATTTTCAAACTATTTCACTTTATTTTTTACTTTACGTAAATCAAAATACGTAAATATGTAAGGGAAATTGACGCCATCTTTAATGTTGTTAGTATGATAATAAGACGATTTTTAGGTTCTTAGGTTGGGTTAAATAATAAGATGATTTTTAGGTTCTTAGGTTATTAGGTTGGGTTAAATAATAAAATGATTTTTAGGTTCTTAGGTTATTAGGTTGGGTTAAATAATAAGACGATTTTTAGGTTCTTAGGTCATTAGGTTGGGTTAAACAATAAGATGATTTTGTAGTTGGCGCTTCCGACAAATGTCATATCATACTAACAACATTAAAGATGGCGTCGATCCCCTTGCATATTTACGTATTTCGATTTACGTAAAGTAAAAAATAAAGTGAAATATTTTGAAAATCCGCATGTGCAATTATTTTTTATTTATTTTTATGATACCCATATTGTATTTTAAATAATTAAATGTGCTGTCAACGATATTTTTTACTAAACGGAACAGTAACAACATGTTTTTCTACAGATGTATTATATCTATGAGACGATTTGAAAAAAAAAAATTCCCTTTAAGAGGCTATTTCATCATCATCTTAATAAGCGTGTATAGGATATAAATATATTTGCGTCTCACGTACTCTCAATAGTGCTACTGAAAGTATGTGAGACGCAAATGTATTTCTATCCTACAAATAGCACTCATTGAGATGATGGTGAAATAGCCCCTAAGTCTACAATCAAAATATTATGTGAAGTGAAATCTGGTGTTCTCTCTTTCTAAAACACGTGCCTGACCTTAAGAGAAAGGGAGATAGAAGGGGTATTATGAGGACCGCCGTTTGGTTCCCGATACGGAACAACTAGAATCAGCAGGTTAAACTTTTGCAATAGAATAAAATGCGGAAAAAAGTTAATAATTTTTTTTAATAAATCATTATGACGGAATTCCACCGCGAATTGTCAGTATCAAAAATAGAAATATATCTATAATAATAACAATATGTATTTATTTGAAATGCACATTATTTAATATCAACATTTAAGAAAGCTTTGACTGCCCAACTAGGAACAAATCTCGTTTTAGGACAGTCAAATTATTGAGTAGTTTAGTTCATATTAAGTGCCATTATACAAAAATAGAAGGGAAAAAAGCCATTATTGACATGGTATGGTAAGATAATATATCTAAAAAAAAAGTATAAAGAGATTATGTATATGTGTTTGATACGTACTGGTTATGTGGAAAAAATGCGTTTAAAATTAGGTACTAAAAAAAAATTATATTATTGACTAATATTGATAAGATAGAATTACGTATCATTCAGATTTATGAGACCGACGACGAAACTTAGGGATGCAGCCCAAAGAGGATGCAGCAAATAGTTAATAACATGTTCAATATAATGTATTCAATAAGTACAAAAAGGAACTTTAGTAAATTGTTTATAACCAAATGTTTGTTCTTTTTCCTTTCCTTTGTTAGGGTATTTAATCCAGTTAAGATCTTTTCCCAAAGAGCACAATTAATGTAACATAAATTCAGTCAAGTAAATCAAACCATGCGATGGCAATAGTAATAAGGTCAAAGCGCCACAGTACTAGTTAGATAGAAAGGGCGGAGGGCATCTATAAGACTAATGAAATTATTAATACAATTGACTGACGTTGAATTTATGAAAACGTGGAGTTGTTTTGTTAAATCAGATTTATATTTCCACGCGATTCGTTAATTTAAAAATAAAGTACCGCCATAAAAGAACAACTATTAAAAATAATTGTTGGTCATGTCATGGTATAATATTATTAGTTATTGTTTCGTCTTCCTGGGATATGGTGTTGAATGAAACACTTATATGGTGTTGAATAAAATACTTTTTATCGACATGTAGTAGACAGAATTGAATTAAAAATAATTCTGTCAACGGTTTAGTTTATTTTCGTCACCTCATGATTTATGTTTAATAGAAGTTAGCAAGCCAAAGTTTTTATGTAAAACCCAATTTCATTGTTATTAGCGATACATTTTAATTTAGGCAGCTATGGGCCATTCTGTAACAATATCCTTGAATAACCTAATAGGTGCGTACCTAGGTGATTTAATTTGATGCTTGGAGTTAGGAAAACTAATTAGATTCCTACTTAATTTATCACACTCTTTGTTGCTGTTTAATTTGAAGAAAATTCAGTAAGGCAAAACAAACGTCACTATAAAAAAAACTGTTTATTTTGGTAATCATTGTAATATTCTCTGTTTTCGCCTGAAGAATCAAGGCGTGCTAGAAAGGCTTAAAATATGTTAGAATTCGCAATCGTCGGGAATATTGACTAAATAATATCATAGTAACCAACTAGGAAGTATAAAAACAAGTGCTTTGCACGCACGGACTGGTCTTAAAGTTTCCGCCATGAATTATTTATTTGGCTTATTTATTTATTTATTTACGTTCAAATTGGGCTTTACACATTTAAGAATTTTTTGTCAGTACAGTAGCATATCGTATCTTACAGTATTAATGTTCTAGAGTCCTATGTTAATCACCGTGTAGACGCGAAAATGGTAATTTACCCTCATATGCAAAAGTGCCTGCAATTCAATTTGTACCACGTTGAACATGGCGTGTTTTTTTACGTGTGTTAAAAATTGTTCTGTTTTATCAGGGCAAGCTGCAATACTAATGATTTCCATAGCTAATTTTGTCAAATTTATTATCATTGGCGCTTTATCAAAATCATGAAAAACTTCTATCCATGTAGAAAAACATATTGTCATAATTCTACAACATTTTTGAGAAGGTATTCAAAATTATTTTACGAACTGTTTTTTTGTACAAACTCTTTACCACCGGATAACACCAGTCACAGACCGCTAGTGCGATTATAAATATGAAAATAAATGTTGAGGGTACATACATAATCATGGTTTAATTCCCTTTATGGCCTTTATCATAAAATATAACAGGATTTATATTAAAAATACACAACAAATGGTACCTGGTAACGTGGTTTATAGGGGTAGACGTGGACGCTAATGCCTTCTTCTTTACGATCGTAAAATTAGAAAATTATTATGTGAACCATACTGTGTGGCAAATTGTATCCTAATTATTCATAGGCATTACTTCACAATGTAGGAAAAATAAATTATACATTCATGATCCAAATCTGATAGCGTTAGGTAACTTCCTTCATGGGGCAATTCTTGCTAGAACTTGCCTTGTAGTGTTTTGTGTTGCGGCTTTTCGAATAAATTGACTTATACCCATCGTTTCAAGCTAGTCAGCAGTCAACACCCTGTGAACATAAAATGCGTCAAGGAAAAGCAATAAAATTATAAGTTTAGTATAAAAAAACGGTTGCTTGTTGCCGTTGGTGACGCGTCCAGTCGTCCAGTGGCTTCGTAGTTCGTATGAGGCTGGATATTAATAATCACACCAGAAGAACGTACTCGTACATCGGTTTATTCTCGGACGATATTCCTAGGGAGACCAGATATTACGGTGCAATGGAGACTGGGGATTAATTATTAGTGGTGATATTAGTTGGAAATGAAATGGAAACAATGACTAACAAAATTATATTATTTTCTAAAATAAATTGAATGAGAAATGTTTTGTAAAAACCACTATTTAATATATAAATATCAACATGTTTTTGATGCGATACTTCCTTCATCAGAATAAAAAGTATTTTTTTTAATTAGTATCTATGTAAAGATTGTACATGTATATGACTTACGTAATAAATACAATACATCATAAGCATAAGGCGTATTATATAAACTATTTTACAGATCCCCACAAGGACGTCACAATGGAAATTTTAAACCATTTCGTTGTTCCAAGTGTACAAAAATCTTTGCCAAAAATATTCTGGTTAATCATTTCAAAAAGGACAAAATGACTATCACTCCTCATAATCATAATACCAGAGCAAAGCAACCAGACAAACTAAATGTACCTAAGTGTAATACTACTTTTGGACAAGGAAGCTCTGAATTTTTAGCTGTAAAATTATACAACAAATTCCCACTTAGTGTCGAATAAAGCAGTTCAATCAATAATTGCATCAAGTCCAGCAAAACTTGGCTTAAGGAATTAACAGAAGAAGAACCGATTAGTATTCTTAAAACAAAGTAATAGAAGTTACTGAAAATATCCTACCCAAACCTTGAAGTTGAAATATGGAAGTCGCTGAAACCCCCTTATTCAAAGGCTAGTTCGCCTCAGCACAGGATCTCCTAATGGGGAGGACTATGAAAAAAATTCTGTTTTTTATATTTATAAAATTATATAGAAATAAATATTTTTTTTAAGTTTGACGATATTTTGGGTTTCCTGTTCTGAGGCGACAAGAATAGACAAATAATAAACATAGAAAAATAATAACGTAAGAATAAACAAATTACAAACATAAACCAAAAGTAACAATAAGTGATGAAAGCAAGTAATAAAATAAAAGTGTCAAAATAATTGAAATAAATAAAAAATTACTTTAATATATTAAATAATAAATTTATACTAGATATAAATGAAATCAGGGATATAACAAGTCTTAATTTTTTTTTAATAATTATTATTATTAATAGAATTTTTACAAAGTAATTTTACATTTATTGTATTATCTTCAAACGGTCCAACGGGGAACGGTCGGCAACTGAAAACTATACAACTTAATAATCAAATATACTTGTATATAGCTTTTTTTGTGCAGAATTTCTGGGTCAGCGCAACTATTTTCATCTCACGAGCTAGAAAATATTCATATGTCAAAATATGAAAAGACACCAAAATGTTTGTTACAAATTATTCATATAGCCAGGTAATTCCCTACCTTCCCCTCCTCACTCTCTTCAACATATCATACTCTAATTAGGGATGCCATAGTCCCTCTGACCCCGGACAATTGATCTTCTTGTGCGGTGTTCACATTAAAAAAAAAAAAATGTTGGACAAGAAAAAGTTTAACCATACGTTTCGAATGCACCAGCATATCCAGGAGCACTTCGGTTCAGGTGCGACCGGTACACCGATCCAGGAGGCAATTAATTCGTAGTACTTGGAACACATGCTCTGAAGATTGGAATGAAGTTGGATTTTCAGACCGTGTAAAATATTTCGATTAAAATGTTGAAACACTTTCGAAGCCGGGTAGTTAGGTACTTACCTACTGGATAATATTTTTCTCTCATTCGGTATATTTTAGATTGGTAAACTAACAAATAGTATTTGAAATTACCTCACCTTTCACTGTTCACCACTTAGCTGAAGAATTTGATTTCAGGTAAGCACCCATTATAGGGCAAATACCGTAGACACGTTTGTGTCATTTGCCCCACAGACTTACATGAGGTACTCGGCGGCCAACTTCACTCACGGTAGCCATGTTTGTGGCGTTTGCGTATTCCTAGGGAACGGGTGAAACGTGTAAGGGTCGTGTTTCATACTGCCTCTCATGAAAAATAGCCCTTACTGTAGGTGGGTACGTACTCGTATATACCCGTTTTTTAAGATCGCCCTGTGAAGAGTTATAAACACGCTCCGTCTTCTCTTTGTATTTTAGGGAAGATATTTACGGCTAATATGTATTCTTCTTGCAACGGTGATATTCTTCTACTTCTCTTGTCTTCCACCCCGCCAGTGACCAGAGCGTCTCCAGTTTGATGTTCTCAGCAACGTGTCCAAAGTATCTTAGGGTACGTTTTAGGTAGACATTTGATAGTTTATCTTGCATACCTATCAATTCCAGATTGGATACATTAGGGCGCCAAATGATGACTGTTAGATACTAGTTGATGAGAATCAGCTTAATTAATAAATCGTCCCCCATGGCCAGATGTGACGGTGTCCCTATGGGAGGCGGGAGCCCGCAGCCCGCATGTTTCCTCGCTCCCACTGCTCCCAGCGAATAGGTACCTACCGCACTCCTCACTGCACCGAACTGGAGACTGCTATCCGAGAGGCCAAGCATAATCACACCAATATGCTTCAATTTAAATATAACCCGATGGAGTCACCACGTGACCGGGATCTGTTTGTTTGTCTCAGAGGCCACGCGTCTCCCCGACCCGACAAGTCCCAAGTCTGCAACCGTCTCTACTCCCGGTCGCCGGCCATCGTTAAGTTTGTCAGTGGAACGAATAATAATTAAAACTCCCGATTCCCGCGCTATTCTAATTCTAAGATGGCGGACAAGTGCGGGCAAGATGGCCGTTTGTTTACCTTCGGCGCGAGAATTCGTCGCGAAGTCGAGTGCTGTCGGGGAAATGTGCTACCGAGACTTTTAAAGGGAGTCGAAATACAAACAATCATGAAGTGTTGTGAAAGATTACTTTGAAAAAACTAGAGAAAATCTTCAAACTGTGATTGTGACTTGTGACGTGAGTTTTTCAGCATCATACTTAGCTGTCAGTAGATATTATGATAATATCACTTTAGATATTTCTTTGATGACTTAAAATTGGTACCTACCCGTGTTTTAAAGCAATAAAACACTTGACAGCAAGTAAAAAAACAACATTTAAAAGACTATGTGACAAATAAAAATAAAGCTTTCATGCATTTCCGGCAGTCGAGTAGGCGCGCTAGATACCAAGTGGGTTCCGCTAGGCTTTTAACGGCTTTCCATTACTCAAGCTTAGGCGTCATATAAAAATATTATAATTTATCAAATCGCTTCATTATGCATAGCACAGGCTTGGAATTCTGAAAGGAATTATAAGAATTCGTAAAACGTAAAGAATAGATTCTAGAATAATCCATGAAATATTTGCTCATTTCCGTTCAAAATTCAAGGTTGTCTTTAAGTGCCAAGGAAAAGCAGATACCTAGGTACTTATATAATTTAGGTATATTTTGTTTTAGTAAAGTGGGTTTTAAATATTAAGCGGAGAATATTTCCATGCAACTCCATCCACACCTGGGTTTGTTTCAATCAGTTTCTCCAGTTAACCTTTATGTGTCATCGCTCTCTGGTGGAGAGTTATTTTGAACCAGCTTACTTCCTCCTTGGATGAACCAGAAGCAGTGATCTATGCACACGCTAGAAGGCATCCAGGTGGCTATTCATGCAGCTTTTTTTAACAGCCAACCATACTAGAGACCAAATTCTTTTAAAAGTTTCACGAAAATCGAAAATGCAGCTCCACCACAATCATGTAAATTGATGACATACTAGGTGATGTGTACCCGGCCTTGCTCAGGATATTTTTAATTTTTTTTTAATAAAGTTATAAAGTTGTGAATTCTTGCTTATAGTCTGGATGCCATAATTGATTTGACAGCGAAAGTAATGCCTTATGACTACTATTACTATCTCTAAACAAATAAACATTAATTTGAAAAAATTATTTCATCCATCCATTTATTTTTCAAAACATATTGAAATGAATTCTTAAAGAGGTAACTAATTTTGTATTCCATTTTGAAAATATTCTACCCCAACAAACCTCTGTCTGTGGAATATGTAATCTGTGGCTAACCGAGCGGTATATCTGTGGGCTAACTTAAATACAACACGGCGGGTTTAACGTTTTTCATACCAATTTTAAAACGGTTTTTGCAACAGTTTTACATTGGATTTAATTCAAATTACTCTCTAAATCTCTAAAATGTTCTATTTTCAGCGAAACCGGTCAAACATTCATTTTTACATACAGAGATATATGTATATATGTTTGCAAAACATCATATATAATGGACATCTTAACATTTCCCGGCTGTATTAATATGTTCATTATAATTTAGCAGTGGCGTGCATTACCCCGTGGCCGAAGATAGGCAGTGTGTAGATTTTAAATTCGGGGTACATTTAATATTTGCCAAAAGAATAAATAAGCGTACAATTTACTTACAAAACTTTCGAAAAAAATACGTTTTCATCAGAAAACCGTCATATTTTTTTAATTACCGATTAATTTATTTTTATGGTTAGTTTTTCTTAGAGTAGGCACAGCTTTCCATCCTTTATGGGCTGAACGCCGTTGGTATTTAGTGAAGGTAATTTAGAAATCACAACATGGAACTCGACAGAAATTGTGTTTACATGTGGGGTAGTAGAGGGGCATTTTCGTTTTTTAACCGATGTATGGCTTAAATCTTCGACATAACCTTGAATCATAAATTTCGCGACTCTTAAAACATGCAATATTTAACTGTTTATTTTTTAAATTTACTGTTAAATTAAAAAAAACAAAAACTTTAGCGACTCATCTCCCTACGAGAGTCGTGTGTTGAGATGAGCGGCTTTACAATTTTAGTAAAACGATACATTATATATAAGTATATTTTTTAAATAACATAGTTATTCAGACTATAAAAAACTATAAAATCTACAGTAAATCTTTAAGTTGGTCTGTACATTTATACATTATAACAATAATAATTCATTTTCAAATAACTATCAGAAAGTATCTGTGTTCCAATTAGCCACAATCATTGGGTAACCATGAGTGAGTAAATAATAATAGGAAAATAATAAGTAAATAATAAGTAAATAATATTTAGTAAAGAGTAATAAGTAAATATTAATAAATAAATAATAAAAAATAAATAATGATAAGTAGATAATAATCTGTAAACACAACAATGATGAGTAATCATTCGATTGTATTCTACAGTTAGGTGTTAAATCCCACATTTATTTTGTATACATTCGTGCTTTTGGCTGTGTACCATAGCAAATGTTAAACGAATTAGTCATGTCGCATGTTAGCTTTTTGAAGCGTCTATCGTGCTAATCTCCTTTATGAAATTTCTCTGGCGAAACACGAATATAACCGAACCATCGAATAATACCCAGATGTTAGATGTGTAACGCATTGTACAGGAACCAATACTAAGAGAATTTCTACACACATTAATTTGTTCAACAATGGCCACTTTTTGATTTTTCAAAAAAACGACGCTAATAAATGATCCAATAACTTATTTCTACTTGCCCGTGGTCTGGTTAATCATAGTAAAACTGCTGTTCGTACCAATCGCAACCAAAATATTTTTCACTTTTATATGTGTATCCGCCTTGCTAGGGATTTTTTTTGGAATAAATTTATGAAAATGTGAGTTTTTGCTTGTCGTTTGGGTGCGATTATTGATTTCACAGCGAAAGCAAAGCCTTGTGACGACTATTACTATCTCTAAGAAAAGAAACAAAGAAACATTCATTTGAAAATTTTACTTCAATCCAAACATTTATTTTTCGTTCCACCCAAACAAACCTTCTTTTTGAATATGTAATCTATGTCTCACCAGATTGGTATATCTATGGGCTTACCTCAATACAAAATGGCGGGTTCAATGTTTTTCAAATTAATTTTAAAATGTTTTAGCAATAGTTTTACATAATTTCTTCAAAAGATTGGTATTCATTTTGTGGCGTCATTATTAATAAATTACTTTGTATTCACCACTTTATTAATATACACAGATATAAACATGTTTGGAAAGCGAAATAATTAATTAATAATAGTAATTATAGTAATTAAATAATTAATTATTATAATTGCTTACCTACTTCAATTATTGTTTATGTTTATAATTTGTCTATATATATATATATATATATATAGTATTGCTCTATGGGGGTAAATTTTCAGACTTGGCTGGTTTGCCGAAAACGACCATGCGCCCTATCCACTCGAAACACCTCGAGGTTCGTTTTCGCGAGACACGAAATTCACTGTTTTCCCCACGGTTTTTTTTTTCCTGTCTGGCGAAAGTAGACCGAACCGCCCGCAGAGTTTAGAACACCGCGAGGGTCAATTTGCCCGGACAACTACTGAAAATGAATGTCGCATATGACGTTGTGATGTCGTATATGATGTTGAAAATGTGGGGTAAAAATCTGGGGAAAAATGTGATCTATAGTCCGGAAACTACTGAAAATTTTGTATCGACGATACGGAACGATTTCCATCTGTCGGCAAGAAATAGAACTAACGTTAATTCAGTAAGAAAAAATCAAATCCGTTCGAGTTCGGCGTTGGTTCTATTCTCAACCGCAAGATTCGTTCGATTTGTTCGCGATATTTGGCGCCGTTTTCAATAATCATTAGAGTTTCGCACCCGCCATTTTAGTGAGGGAGGGTCACTCAAAAAGTTCGCTAGAAAAATAATCAATTAATTTTCTGTTTTATTATTAAAAATTTAATTTTCCGTTTTTTATCAGAAAATCAGTCGGGAGGTCGGAACGAACGTTCGCTTCGCCGAGTCACGTTTCCAAAATAAAGATGTAATGAATTTTATCGATTTCTCCTTACGTTTATGGTTATAAAAATATAATTATTACGAAAAAAGCGCCGGCGTTCGTGAATTCGAAACGCGGATGCTCGACCGATGACATTTCAAAAAAATTTTTTTAAAAACAGACGGTTTTTAATTTTGATATTAAAATTTACGTATTTTTTCCGTGTTTTTTTTTCATTCAAAATTAGTACTAACTATTTGAGTGACCCTCATCATTTAAAGACAGTGTAGCAACTGAAAAGAACACATTTTCCCGATGAATTTATTCGAAAATAATTACTAGGTAGGTACTGAAAACTTTCCGACAAATACTAAGGTACCTACATATATCGATATTATGAATTGATTCTTTTCAACGTACGAGAAATAGGTTGCAGAAACTGAAATCGCTGTTTAATAAATATTTATTTTGAATAGCGCCATTTTTTTAAATGGACAAAATACACAGAATCCGAAGAGCGTGCAGATCTGTTTCGAGATTGACATAATATATTAATTTTTTTTGTTGCTCTTAAATGGGTAATAACTTGCGTATAAAATTATAAATTAATGGATTTCTCCCAGGAGCACAGAAAATCAAACAACTGGATATTTTATAAATAATTCATTTTGATATTCTATTTCATTTGTAATATATCTGATATTGGTATCAAAATACGCGTATTGACGTAGCGGATCCGGGCATCTCGGTGAAAATTTGAGCATTTAATTCTTGGCGCTCTTTTGCGAGAAAAGGCTAATATTGAAAGCATTTTTTTGTTTCTTTTCTATAAATACTCAATACGGGTAGTGGTAGAGTAGGTATAGGGTAGAAGTAAGATAGATATAGGGTAGGGATAGGGCTAGGGGTAGATGTAGGAGTAGGGGAAGGGGTAGAAGTAGCCGATATGGGTATCAAACTGAGCGGCGCCACCTACGCAACCTGATTTGGGCAATTAAAAATTTGGCAACAAACTCCTAGGCCCCATTTCTCGAATAAAGGTAACATTGAAACTTTTTTCTTCTTCTTTTCTTTACATACTTAATCGTGGTATTCGTAGAGTAGGAGTTGGGTAGATGTAGGGTAGATGTAGGGTAGGAGTTGGGTAGATGTAGGGAAAATTTTTTCTCTGATTTTTTTTTAAATTTATATAGCGCTGTTTTTTACTTTCGCCTTGAACTTAGCAGTTGGCTCCGAGGCCCGATTTTGCAAGATGTGGCTCATATTTTTAAGGAAAAATATTACGCAAAACACATTTATTAAAATAAAATCACTAGGGGTGGGGTAGGGGTCGGGGAAGGAATAGGGGTAAGAGCAGGGGTAGGGGTAGGGGTAGGGGTAGTTTTAGCCGATATGGGTATCAAACTGAGCGTCTCCACCTACGCAACCCGATTTGCGCAATTAAAAATTTGGCAGCAAATTCCTAGGCCCCATTTCTCGAATAAAGGTAACATTGAAAGTTTTTCTTTTCATTTTTTTAAATACTTAATAGTGGTAGTCGTAGGGTAGGAGTTGGGTAGATGTAGGGTAGGAGTTGGGTAGATGTAGGGTAGGAGTTGGGTTGATGTAGGGTAGGAGTTGGGTAGATGTAGGGTAGGAGTTGGGTAGATGTAGGGTAGGAGTTGGGTAGATGTAGGGTAGGAGTTGGGTAGATGTAGGGTAGGAGTTGGGTAGATGTAGGGTAGGAGTTGGGTAGGAGTTGGGTAGATGTAGGGTAGGAGTTGGAGTAGGAGTTGGAGTAGGAGTTGGAGTAGGAGTTGGAGTAGGAGTTGGAGTAGGAGTTGGAGTAGGAGTTGGAGTAGAGGTTGGAGTAGGAGTTGGAGTAGGAGTTGGAGTAGGAGTTGGAGTAGGAGTTGGAGTAGGAGTTGGAGGAGGAGTTGGAGTAGGAGTTGGAGTAGGAGTTGGAGTAGGAGTTGGAGTAGGAGTTGGAGTAGGAGTTGGAGTAGGAGTTGGAGCAGGAGTTGGAGTAGGGGTAGGAGGTTGAGTATAAATATTTTTCCAAATATTCGTTTTAAAAATTATTTCCAACACACACACTTCTTGCTTCATCCACATTACAACACATATTCTAAATACACAAACCAATTGCAGCCCTGCAATAGGCAAAACCTAGTATATATTAATGCTCTAACTTTCCCCATTTTCAGACTTCGCTAGCCAAGCAAAATTCGACCCAAGCGCCCTATCCATTCGAAACACCTTAAGGTTCGTTTTCGGTCAAATTTGAATGTCCGCAGCTGTCCTGTCTCGCGAAAGTCGACCTAACCGCCCGTAGAGTTTAGAACACCGGAAGGGTCCCATTAGCCGGCCAAGTCTGAAAATGAATGTCGCATATGATGTTGTGATGTCGTATATGATGTTGAAAATGTGGGGTAAAAATCTGGGGAAAAATGTGATCTATAGTCCAGAAACTACTGAAAATTTTGTATCGACGATACGGAACGATTTCTATCTGTCGGCAAGAAATAGAACTAACGTTAATTCAGTAAGACAAAAATCAAATCCGTTCGAGTTCGGCGTTGGTTCTATTCTCAACCGCAAGATTCGTTCGATTTGTTCGTGATATTTGGCGCCGTTTTCAATAATCATTAGAGTTTCGCACCCGCCATTTTAGTGAGGGAGGGTCGCTCAAAAAGTTCGCTAGAAAAATAATCAATTAATTTTCTGTTTAATTATAAAAAATTTAATTTTCCGTTTTTTTATCAGAAAATCAGTCGGGAGGTCGGAACGAACGTTCGCTTCGCCGAGTCACGTTTCTAAATTAAAGATGTAATGAATTTTATCGATTTCTCCTTACGTTTATGATTATAAAAATATAATTATTACGAAAAGAGCGCTGGCGTTCGTGAATTCGAAATGCGGATGCTCGACCGATGACATTTCAAAAAAAAATTTTAAAAACAGACGGTTTTTAATTTTGATATTAAAATTTACGTATTTTTTCCGTGTTTTTTTTTATTCAAAATTAGTACTAACTATTTGAGTGACCCTCATCATTTAAAGACAGTGTAGCAACTGAAAAGAACACATTTTCCCGATGAATTTATTTGAAAATAATTACTGGGTAGGTACTGAAAACTTTCCGACAAATACTAAGGCACCTACATATATCGATAATATGAATTGATTCTTTTCAACGTACGAGAAATAGGTTGCAGAAACTGAAATCGCTGTTAAATAAATATTTATTTTGAATAGCGCCATTTTTTTTAAATGGACAAAATACACAGAATCCGAAGAGCATGTAGATCTGTTTCGAGATTGACATAATATATTTATTTTTTTGTTGCTTCTAAATGGGTAATAACTTGCGTATAAAATTATAAATTAATGGATTTCTCCCAGGAGCACAGAAAATCAAACAGCTGGATATTTTAAAAATAATTCATTTTGATATTCTATTTATTTTGTAATATATCTGATATTGGTATCAAAATACGCGTATTGACGTAGCGGATCCGGGCATATCGGTGAAAATTTGAGCATTCAATTCTTGGCGCTCTTTTGGGAGAAAAGGCTAATATTGAAAGCATTTTTTTGTTTCTTTTCTATAAATACTCAATACGGGTAGTGGTAGAGTAGGTAAAGGGTAGAAGTAAGTTAGATATAGGGTAGGGATAGGGGTAGGGGTAGGTGTAGGAGTAGGGGAAGGGGTAGAAGTAGCCGATATGGGTATCAAACTGAGCGTCGCCACCTACGCAACGAGATTTGGGCAATTAAAAATTTGGCAACAAATTCCTAGGCCCCATTTGTCGAGATAAAGCTAACATTGAAATATTTTTTCTTTTCATTTTCTTTAAATACTTAATAGTGGTAGTCGTAGGGTAGGAGTTGGGTAGATGTAGGGTAGGAGTTGGGTAGATGTAGGGCAGGAGTTGGGTAGATGTAGGGTAGGAGTTGAGTAGATGTAGGGTAGGAGTTGGAGTAGGAGTTGGAGTAGGAGTTGGAGTAGGAGTTGGAGTAGGAGTTGGAGTAGGAGTTGGAGTAGGAGTTGGAGTAGGAGTTAGAGTTGGAGTAGGAGTTGGAGTAGGAGTTGGAGTTGGAGTAGGAGTTGGAGTAGGAGTTGGAGTAGGAGTTGGAGTAGGAGTTGGAGTAGGAGTTGGAGCAGGAGTTGGAGTAGGAGTTGAAGTAGGAGTTGGAGTAGGAGTTGGAGTAGGAGTTGGAGTAGGAGTTGGAGTAGGAGTTGGAGTTGGAGTAGGAGTTGGAGTAGGAGTTGGAGTAGGAGTTGGAGTAGGAGTTGGAGTAGGAGTTGAAGTAGGAGTTGGAGTAGGAGTTGGAGTAGGAGTTGGAGTAGGAGTTGGAGTAGGAGTTGGAGTAGGAGTTGAAGTAGGAGTTGAGTAGGAGTTGGAGTAGGAGTTGGAGTAGGAGTTGGAGTAGGAGTTGGAGTAGGAGTTGGAGTAGGAGTTGGAGTAGGAGTTGGAGTAGGAGTTGGAGTAGGAGTTGGAGTAGGGGTAGGAGGTTGAGTATAAATATTTTTCCAAATATTCGTTTTTAAAATTATTTCCAACACACACACTTCTTGCTTCATCCACATTACAACACATATTCTAAATACACAAACCAATTGCAGCACTGCAATAGGCAAAACCTAGTCTTACATTATTGTGTTCTATGTTTATCATTTGTCTATACTAGACATTATTAGTTTTTAGTATTCTATATATTCCCGATGAAAAAAGCATCGCTTTCGAAACATGTCGATATCTGTGCATATTAATAAAGTGGTGAATACAAAGAATTTTTTAAATTAATTTATTAATAGTTTTACATATCGGATTTCATTCAAACTACTCTGTAAACCTTCCCGACACTAATAAGAACAAACTGTGCTATTTTCCAGTAATTTTAAAAAAAATCTAAGACATACAGACAAATATTCATTTTTATATATAGAGATTTGTAAAATGAATAGTGTTGTTGATGTGTTCTGATTTTTTTGTTTGACCATTGGTTAGTGCTATTGGAGATGTGGAAATAATAGACTTACCTACAAACAATACAGTACGAATGTAATCAATCTGATTGGCCCAATTGACTCATTCATTTGTCCTTGGTTTGATTGAACGCATACTATGTTGTAGGCACATCTTCCCCCTCGTAAAAAACGCGAGGAGGATGAATTCAATTCATTTTGCTGTTAATACCTAACTGTAATGTACCTACCTATTATTATTATCCGGTTTCGTCTGAGTTTCAAAATAAATTTTGTCGAAAACTTTTCTGTTGTTGAACAGCTCGTGTCTTATCATATTTTGTCGGCACTTAAATATATTTCATATTTTCACGAGAAGACTTTGTTGTTTGACATCATATTGAATGAAACAAGCACTTTTTTAAGTAATAACGCCTCTGTCTTTTATAAATCATTACGGGATTGTCTTAAGGGGAACGGCTGCGCGGCCTGTTTCATACAAAACTTAATTTTGGATTGAAGACCAAAATACTCACCTAAACCTAAATAATTTTTTCATCAAAAGTATAGTAAATATCTAGTACGGATTAGAAGTATTTTATTTATTTTTGTTTTACATTATGAAATATAGGCTAATAAAGGAATGAATTTTTCGCGATTTTAGAGGCACCTTTACCAATTATTTGGGGGCTAACGGTGATTTAAAAAAAAAGTTTTACCCCGTCTACTTTGAAAATATAATGAAACATAAAATACAAATTTATAAATGGACTTTAAATTAAATAAAAAACGACCAACTTACGTTGGAACACAAATTTGCTGTACATCGACCCGAACAAAACATTTTTTTTTAATTTTTGTTTTTATATATATTTTTTTAATATTTTTATTTACGTAATCATATTTACATAACAAATATGATAATTAAAAAAAAAACAATAAACCCTCAAATAATTTTCTAAGTTGCCTCTAAAATTATGAAAATTGTTTTTTTTTTTAAACTTAAAAAATGAAGAAAAAAAAAAAACTTCATAAAAACATTCATAAATGTCAAATGAAATATGAAGTCGAAATGACACAGAAAATATAAAGATATCAGTCGCATCTGGAAATCGAGCCCAGGACCTCTTACCAGAACAATGCTCTCACCACTGAGCTAATGAGACCTAATTATTTTCCGTTATTTTTATCGATTAGTATCGTCAAATAAATCCCTACATTTTTGGCTGCTATATTTTTCATTTAAGCGCATAGTTCTACCCGAATTTAATTTTATTTATTCATTTTTATTTATTTACAGACAATTTTTATAATGTAAGCAATTATTATATGGAATTATGTGTATGTACTGTAAGTTATTAATATATGATAGCATATCGTGAACGCCTCACTAAGAGAACCTGTACTGAGGTGTTCACGTATTTATGATATAGTACTATTATGAAATGATTATACAATTATGTTTAAAAATAATAAAAATTATGTTAAAAAGACCAAAAATGCAAATGAATATTTATTATACGAGCTGTTAATATCTGTTTATCCGAGACACTACCTAATGATTAGAAATAAATTCGGGTTAGAATTTTGTAGTCATAAAAAGTTAGCATCCAAAATATATGGGAATTAATTGAAGATGATATTAACAGCTCGTAAGAAATCGAAGTATGGTACAGATAAATATGACGGGACGGATTAGGGTATCCGTAGCTCAGTGGATTAGAGCGCAGGGTCCCGGATAGACTACGAGGTTTTGGGTTCGAGTCCAGCTGCTACCGTTTATCTTTTTCTGTCTTTTCAGTTTCATGTTTCATTCTAAGAGTTGTTAATATTTTCTTCAATGATTTAAAATATAATACAATGAGATTTATAAGCTTGAAGGGAGAAATACCGAGAATGTGTTATACAGGAGAAAAAAAGTTTCCAGAACCTTTAAAGGGATTGCTGTTAGGGACATATACAATATATTTAAAGAATATTCGCGGATACAATTCAGCATTCAGATGACGTCTTTTGGGGCGAACATTGTAAGGGAGACTGGTTTTGTGCCCATATTCAAAGTAAACCCTATAATATTACACACAGTTGACTACAACTCATTTCAAAACTTTACTCTAAACCATCATTTTAAGTAAGACAAACATTCGCGGGTAACGAATAACCTGACAATATTTTAAAATCTCCCACAACTATCGCAGTAAGCGGAATATGTTGCTTGTGTCGTGATGGAGGACTTAGCCAGACGAGGAATTGCATTCGCGACGCCCGGGTGGGACCCAGACGCGATGCCAACTCGGCCACTGACCATGCATAAGCCCGAGCAACGCCGGGCCGGGTACACGACAGCTAGTAGGACTGAAGCAATTCAAAACTACTGTTATTTATAATTCGAAATGTTTCTTCTCTTATATAAAGCATCCGAATTAGACAATAAATTCTGTGTACAAAGGCCATGAGGATATTTATCATTATTCCAGTGAAGGGTTTGTGTAATTAAATTAAATGATCAACGAAGTTTGATGAAGACACAGGAAGTGCTTTGGGGTTAATACCTTCTGCCCATCTGCCCATAGTTAATGTTTAGTAAACATCAATTTAATCGACAGTTTCCGCATTGCTTCTCGCAATATGTATGAACGTCTCTTCGGATAAAAGAGAATTATCCGTTGGATGTCTATTTCTGATTGAATTTCTAACATGTACAATAGATATATGTCTTGATATGATTATGTACATGTGACAATCCAATGTATAATATAAGACAGGCTTGCTTTAGGACTAGCTCGCTTCGTTCGAGATTTCAACACTGTTTTTTCTTATTGTACAACTGTTTTTTTTTAAAATAAACCATTTAGCGTTTGATCTAATTGTCAATTTTAAAGCTCCCTGGCTCATGATGGAAAATCCTTTGCTGAAAATAGCGTCTTTGATGTAGAAATAGCTGGGAATGCTGCGTAAATTTCTTATTCCCTGTAGAAAATCTTAAAAAAAATAAAAAAAGACAAACATTCCCGGGTAACGAATAACCAGACAATATTTGAAAATCTCCTACTACCATCACAGTAAGCTGAATATGTCGCTTGTGTCGTGATGGAGGACTTAGCCAGCTGAGGAATCGAACTCACGTGGCCTGGGTGAGACCCAGACGCGATACCAACTCAACCACTGACCGTCATTGTCTTTGACAAAAGCGTTTTACGTTGACAGGCAGAAAGTCTATACTTTATCAATACACCTGCAAATAAAAGGTATCATCTTAAGATGTCCCTTCTCAACTTTTATATATGTGCTACAAAAAATAATAATGCTTTTTTATTCATCAAGGCCTCGAAAATGAAGCGTGTAGAAAATGTATTATTAACGTCCACGTAATGAACAGTGAAATTTTGGCACAGATGTTTTTTTTGCCAGAATCTCACGGCTGAGGACATCGTCACAACCTCCTGTATTGTCGAGAAACTTCCTCAAATCTGTACTTGAATTCAGTCGCGAGGAAAGATACAAGTTGTCTGAATACCGTTGGCGGAAAATCCGAGATTTGAAGGTTTTCGCATTACGTGAACACTCACTGTAATAACCAAAGTTTTTGATCTAACGTAAGACCTAAAAAGTCTGATACCTAATTATTTATGATATACATATATTGTAAATACGTACGTTCGTAAAAAAAAATAATTTATAGGCGATATATGTCAGGAGGAGAAGCTTCCCTCAGGGTCTGTGATCCAAGAGGGAAAATATGTTAAATGAATAGTAAACATCACCTATTTTCTGTTCGCAACGTCGTTTTTGTCATGAACTATGAAGCTTTAAAATATTCATTTAACTGTATAAGATATAAGGCATGGTGACATATTGTTTGCTCTATAGTTTGTAAAACAAAACGAATTATTATTTTGTTTTCGTAGAAAGCAATTACTTTATGGTTTGACATATTATTAAATAAAACAAAAACTTTATTTATTGTAGAAACATTAATTTTATTTTTAAATCTATAACCAACCGGTTTAGTTTATCATAAGCTTCGTCAGGGTTAAATTTAAAACGAAACAAAAATACATAGAGTGAGCATATATAGGTGAAACATAATAAAATATAGGGCAAGGGGGAGACACAATATAAAATATAACAATAGTACGGTGAGACAGATATATGCTTACACATAATGAAATGGGAAAACATAAAAAAAAATACAGAGACAGAACATCAAAGGATGGAGTGATGAGGAGGAAACGAAATTTTTTAGATAACGGGAAATATATCTAGTAATACAAATTACGTTGATTATTAAGAATATTACCATCAATTTTAACTGCTTTCTTTATTTCTAAAGCTTCTAAATTATTTAATATAATGCCAAAACCATTTTTATGTAGAATATTAGCGCTTTATTATTTTTAAGAGGAATGTAATAGCCAAAAATATTGCTACAAGCTGTGTGTCTTATGTCACCTCGAATACAAGTAATAGGCATCAAATTCGCTTGGCAAGCGGAGTCTAGAAATGTTTGTTGTAAGCGCGAAAAGCGTTTTTTATTTATTTTATGAAGTATTTTGTAAGAAAGAAAAATATATATTGAAGGGAATCTTTCACACATAATCTTGTTTCTTACATGTGTTCAAAATTTTCTAATGAAAAAAAACATATCACGCGTAATTAACAATTTTATTTTACTTCTTATCAAGGAAATTTCCAGGAAAAGGTTCAATTTATCCAAAGCATATTTTTTGGTTTGCATAATGTAAACTGAATGGTAGTATAATTTAATCGAAAGAGTGATTTCACTGATTAAACGTTTCGCCTTAAAACGAAAAATGAAAATGAAAACAAAAACTCGAGAAAGCTGGACCCAAACCGGGTAGGTAGTTATATATACAGCTTAATTATATAAATTGAAAATACACTTTGTATATACCACTTTACTTAAAATATTTAAATATTTCTACATATTTCGATAGCAATGCTATCAAAAAATAATTATTAGATAAATTTGAAATTTTAGAAATAAGAAAAAGTGTTAATAGCGAATTAAATTTAATAAATAATCAAATATTTTTTTAAAATAGCTATCTCTTAAATTTTTTATCATATTTATATTAATAATAATAATTTTTATTTATATTTCTAATTTACATGTTTTATAATTATTTTGTCATTAACATTTTTGATCTGTTACTTACCTAATTTAATTCATTTTTGTTTATGCTCATATTATGTATATTTTTAAATTATTGTTTTAAATTTTTTATCATTTTTCTATACTTGAAATTATTTTTTAGTATTCATTTATTCCTGAAGATGATAGCATTGCTATCGAAACATGTAGAAATATTTATATATTTTAAGTAAAGTGGTATATACAAAGTGTATTTTCAATTATATAATTAACAATGGTGCCACAAAGTTATCAATCATTTGAAGAAATTATATATACAGCTAGATATCTATCAGAAAGCATTTCCATTTCTGCAGTAAACTGTTTTTATTAAATTACTTTGTTTGAAGGAAGTCATTGTGGTTAACTTTGCGGTTTGATGATAAATTTCTATAAATGAAATATTGCGTTGTTTGACATTCTCAGTAGCGAAATGGTAGTCAACAATTGTGCATCGCCGCTAAACTATTATTTAATTTATCCTTGAGTTTTTTCCAGAACTAATTTACCAAAAACGAGAAGTTCTCAATTTATTTTGCATTTAAAAAATCTGTATGGCGATTATAGAAGTAACGTTTAAACGCAAACAATGCCGGATTAGGAACAAGTCAACTCGTATTGACGTTAAAAAGCCCAAGTGTATACCATTCCATTTCATTTTATTTTTAGGCTAAACAATGTGGAAAAGTTATTGTAAATTAAAGTGACGTTGTGATCTTGTGCGTTAATGATTTGCCATTGTTCAATAAGAGATAACACCATGGAATGTTAAAACACCAGTTGTTTGGGCTTTACCAAAGACTTAACGAGGAACTTCAGTGAAGAAATTTGTGTCTTTAAAACTATATATTCACACAGATCAACAAACGTCGATTCTGAATGTATAAGTTTTATTATCATATATAATTGTAGGCAGAATTTATAAATCGTTATTTGATACTGAAAAAAACTTAACTTTATTTGAAAAAGTAAAAAAATATAGAATGAATTGGATAGTTTAATATTTAAAACAATAAAACACCTTATTTGTCTATGACCAAAGGTAGGCTGTGTGTAGTTTTCAAAATCGGAGAGGAATTGTCCATTGAATATTTGAACAAGACTATATTATTATCATGATAATAATAATAATATGTGGATGATTTGTATAGCGCCGTTTTTATGGAAAATCGCCTCAAGAGCGGTGTCTCTTCATCTACCGCTGATTGTTGTGGTCAACTGAATAAATGAGCGTACCCACACTTCCTTCCGAAATCCATGGAAAAAATACATTTTTATTAGAAATTTGTCGCCTTTTCTTTTTTTTAATATAAATTCTTCTTATAGTTAATTTTTTTAGGGTAGGCACATCTTTTCAGCCTTTATACTCGTATACGGTAATTAGGTATCAAACTGAGGCAATACTTCTTCAGATAGATTTTAGGTAGGTACTATGAAAAACGAGACATTTCGAAATAAGTAGACACTAGACACTGATAATACGACGTTATTAATAATAGTAATAAAGAAGTGTCCCGATATTATTTGAATAAGAGACTGAAAGTTGGAAGTTCTCATCATCCTTATCACCAGCCAGCAGCTAGCAGCCTTCCCTTCAAGGTATCTTGTGAAGATGAGCGTCCGCTAAGACTATGATCGCGCTGTTGATGTGCATCGCGATGAAGATCTACGAGTGTACTTCTCGCGGCAGGTGCGGGCGGGCCAGCCCCATGAGGAGCGAGCGCAAGGCGGGCCGGCGACACAGAAGCGGGCCCCGCCCTAGCCGCCCTAGAGGAGGTGAGTCCCGACAACAACATTCTCAACCAAACCCAACCTAACCTAACCTTACATAACCTATTCTAACCCAACCTGACCCGAACTGAATCTAACATAAACTAACCTAATCTAACCTGATCTAATCTAATCTAACTTAACCCAACTTAACATAACCTAACCTAACCTAGGTAACTCAACCCAACCACACAATAGTTGACAATGTTAGTGGACTGAATCGTCTGGTTCTCACCAAGGCGTTGCATGTTCAATCCTGTAAATCCTTATTGTATATTATAAATAAAGGTGGCAATACGCTCAATTTAGCACTTTCTTCCAACCAACTCAGATTCGTAGTAGAAAAATATTGTAGCGTTTTCCGCATCATGTGAATGTTACGTAAGTACCTACGTAAATAAATATATTATAATAAAACAGCAGATTACCTAAAAAACGAAATGGACGAAATGAAGGCAGTGGAATTAAAGCATTACGCTGGTCAGAATAGAAAAAGTATTTTTTTCCTTTAGCCTTGAAAATAGCCCTTGAGAGTTCACTCGTACATTAGACGGAAGCTCATCCCAGAGCGAAATAAAAATATCATCTAACAACAATGTCACATTTAACCCCCTTTTCACATTTTATTATTATCATCTAACCATAATTTTACATCTAACCCCGTTTTGACCCTCGTTTAACCCAAAAATGTCTGTTAACGGTCCATTACCCCTTTACGTACAACTTCAACTCCACAATCCTATAGTTTTTTTGCTCTGAATGTGTGAATCAACCCTAATTCTTATTGTTTCATGATGTTCAAATTTGTATTTGATAAACATTTTATAATGATACCACTAAAAACGTTATTGATACTAAAAACCCTATTGCTACGGATGTGATACATATTCATACATATGGATATTAAAAAAAATTATTGGTTTTTAGGTTAATGCTATTTTACTTTCTTTTATCGTGATTTTTGCCATGATTTTGGATAGGAAGTAAACTCAGAAATGTAAAAAAATAAGGAGGAATGTATTATTTATTATTATATCATATTATAGATTAGAGGGATAACGGAAACTATTATAAACCTATCATATCAGATTTTAATTTATTTCACATACATAATTTTTTTTTTATATGAATACCACACAAGAGTCCCAAACTGCTCCCAACCGTCTGGAGCCAGTAAGACTATGGCATTCCTAATTGGGGAATGTTGTGAGGCTGAAGGTATTGGGGAGGGGAAGGAGAAGGGGGGAGAGGAAGGTGGTGAAAAGGGGAAATACCTGGCTATTCATATCTGGTCACCAAACACGGCTAAAAGCCATTTCAAGCAACGTTTCAATTCTGAATGGTGGTCTTTCACCAGGGCGATACTGAGAGTATCTTCCACTCTGAAATTATTACTTATGTTACGTAAGAGTCCACAATTCCAAATGCTTTCTAATTTTCGAGTAATTTTTATGTCCTTAAACCCTATAAAATTGCTGTAGACCGTTGTTGAATAATCGATAAAAATGTATACTATTTTGTTGGCTCTACGTAAATATAAACTGAAAAAAATTGAATTTATTTATAGTTTGGTACTAAAAACAATAAGTACCTAATACAATATATCCGTCAAAAAAAAAACAATTTGTCAAAAACAAAACAAAAAATCGGCTTGTTACAAAATCTAACAGGAAATCGAAAAAAATCAGATCAGTACCAGCCCAATCGTTAAAACCTATTTGTTTCGTATGTAATCAAATTTATACGTCTTTGGAATTATCAGGTAAGTACTGTTGTCTTCATAATAATATATAAATATATTTATATGAGGGTGATTGAACACCGCAACACTGAATAGACATTATTATTTATTTTGAAAATACGCGCGCCTTGCCCCTATCGGCCGGTGCCCGAATCACTCGACTCGCATTTCCATTTGAGCCGCACTTCACTCCGAACGAGATTCATTGCGAGAAGTCCGCCGCGCAAGTCTGTCATGTACCTTGTTCGATCTTGAAAATATTGTTTCTGAAAGGAATATTTGGTGAAAATATATATTCTAAGTGTTCTATAACAACCTTACTGACTACATTCAATACTCATTCCACCCAGAAGTTATAAAAGTTTGAAAATAAAGCATTATAATATTTCAATAGTTTTGACAGCTGCTATGTTATCAAAGTGAAAATAATATCATTGCATTATGT
The DNA here is from genome assembly GCA_022606495.2 of Halesus radiatus. Taxonomy (NCBI): domain Eukaryota; kingdom Metazoa; phylum Arthropoda; class Insecta; order Trichoptera; family Limnephilidae; genus Halesus; species Halesus radiatus. Next base: position 37,527 of record JAHDVE020008735.1, on the reverse strand, counting down.
ATGAATAGCAAAATAAATCATGTACCCGCCAAAATGTGATTGTTGCAGTGTTTTGTGATGCAAGGCTAAAACTGTTGCTGTCTGCAGATGCCTATTATTTCTGTTGAATAAATAAATACCCAGTGTTTTAGTGTCAGTATGTTATATGAATAAAAATGCGAATCAAAAATTCCACCAGAGATCAACATAATGGTGAGTTTTGACATTTCAAATCACTTCATTACAATAAACAAACCCCTGATTTTATTGTGTAATATAATTTGTTTATATTACGTATTATTCGACATGGCAATCCACGGATTGGTTTTTAGGGTGAAACTATTCCCCTTTGAGTTTTACCTGACAATATTTCTGACAGATGGTTCGTCTATTGTGCAAATTATCGTTATTTATCACATAATATTATGATAGTGTGCTATGCATTACATTTTCAACTTTTTTCTCCATTTGACATAATTATTTTGAATATCTAATGTCGTGAAAAAAAGCCAAGAGTTTATTTAAAACAATCAGTACGCATTATTAAAAACTCCGCCCGTTTCAGCACATGACCCTGTGAAGCCCCTAGTGAGGGGGCCAAGAAAACATGAAAGTTAATAAATTATCTAACTCATAAACTCAGATCATAGAATATCTGTGATCTGAGCTCATAACACAGCATTTATTGAAAATACTGAAAGGATTCTCTCTTTCTTTCGTAGAAAACTTCCTAGTTTCCTGTTACGTTCTTCGAGGAAAAGTATTACAAAAAATAATATGTTATAACTTATGTTTGTCTATATTATTATCTTTGATCGTTCATTGAATCCATATATGATTTTTGTGCCTGTTTTATATTATGTATTTATAAAAAATGAAACCAATTTCGTTTGGTGGATGCATATAGTGCAAGTACATTGACAATCAAGGTTTAAATAAAAAATAAATAAAAATAAACTAAGGTTGAATCAATTACTTATTTAGATAAGAACCGAAGTATTTACCTTGATTTCGTTTAACCCATTTATCTCATACAATTTATATCTTATAATCGGAGATTTTAGTGACCTTTTGCTATTAATTAATGGATTATAAATTTTTTTATTAAATTTCAGGGAAATTATTTTGGCTAAGTTTCTTCGAACATCTGTTATTCGCTATTCGCCCAGATAATGACTAATGATAGTATTAATTTTAAGGTCAGACATTTACGAGTGTAAGTCGTAGTGGAACGATAATGATTAATGTATAAATCAGACATCATAATCATTACCATTGTTACGTTATAAATCTTTCAAGCTCGTAAAAAATATGTTTAGAATCTAGCCAAGTATTAACTTCATAAAAAAAATTATGTTTACATTTTTTTCTTCTGACATATCAAGGAACACACTGGCTAGCTGTCTGCGAAAGAAACAATTGGATGATTCCAAATATCAAATTATTACACTTTTGTCATTGACACCAACTCTGGTGTATGGCAGTGAGGCATAGGTTCCAAATATGAAATTATTACACTTTTGTCCTTGATATCAACCCTGGTGTACGGCAGTGAGGCATAGGTTCCAAATATTAAATTATTACACTTTTGTGATCCATCCTGGTGTATGGCAGTATGTTCCAAATATGAAATTACACTTTTGTCCTTGATATCAACCCTGGTGTACGGCAGTGAGGAATAGGTTCCAAATATTAAATTATTACACTTTTGTCATTGATACCGATCCTGGTGTATGGCAGTAAGGCATAGATTCCAAATATGAAATTATTTCACTTTTGTCCTTTTGTGAGGTATGGAACTGGCAGATGAAGGATGCAAGTAGACTGAATGCTGTAGAAATGAGATCTCTGAGGCGAATGTGTGCTATAAAACCATGCATGATCGTGTGAAAAATGTTAAGATTCGTAAAGAATGCAAGGCTGTTTGTTGTAAGCGTAATAAGTTTAAGAAAGGGACGCTTAGATGATTTGGGAATGTAGAGCGAATAATCGAAGAAGGGAAGTGTAAGGAGAATATATGACGCGAATGTGATTGGAAGACGAGGCCCGGGACGTCCGAAGAAGACATGGCACGATAAAGTGAGTCAAATACTTGAGTCGGGCCATTTCAGAAGTCCGAATAACAAAATACAATAAATGAGACGTTGTATGAATGTGAATGATGCAAGAAGTGTATGCCAAGATCGAGTTATTTGGCGGTCCGTCCTCTGCCTACCCCCATGGGAAAACGGGGTGATGGTTACTTAGTTCTCCTTGTTTTTGTTGTTATGTATTTCTGACTCATTACATATTTATTTATTTGATTATACACCCATCTGGGCTTTTACATGATTTTAGAACATAATATAAAGAGCTATCGAAAATTACAAGTACATAGAGATTCTAAATCACAAAGTAATGAACAATCTTTTTCATAAGTTTAACAGTGACATAAAATCTAAAACCAGGACAATATTATAACACAAATCATTAAGGTTACATTATCCAAGCTACAATATTACATATTGTAGGATACATAACATGATTCATAATATTATTATAAATAATAACTTATTATCTATGTTTTCCTTGTGTGCGAATTAGGGAACTTAAAATATTATTTACCCTTAAAATTCAATTTGTCGACTCCTCCCCTCCTTCCTTTAATGTTGGATAAAATGCGAACACACAATGTTTCAAAGACCCAGTCATATCTGATTACGTCTAAAAGGGATGGAAATGACAATCTAGTCTCCTTTAATGGAAGCAATCTTACCAACAAGCCCTCCATTAATATGCTCGATATAAGTTACCAGCTCAGGTATGGGGGCTCCATCGACGCTAAAGTAAAGTTAGCCTCTCAGAAGCTGGGCGTATTGTACTCAGCTTGCAGATACTTTAATAGTATACAACTGCTGACCCCGTACAAATGGCAAGTGCGTCCCACTGTAGAATTTGGCAGCCACCTCTGGTCGGGGGCCCCAAAATATCTGAAAACTCCCCTGACTGCAGAAACGGGCGGTCCGTTTGATAGATTCGCCTATCACTCCTTCCCATCCTCTAAAAGACTCTTCACAAGCATCCCCAAATATGTGTGGAGTTACTGTAAAAAAAAAACACAGGGATTTGATATTCAAGACATGTTTTAGTGTACAGTACACACTACATACATGTCGTGGTTATCCCAGAAATATACGAGTATGACAAGATCAATAAGACCCGCAAGGTAATAAGATCCTTTGCCAATATTTTAACCACAATTTTTATATAATAATAATAATAATACTTGGATGATTTGTATAGCGCCGTTTTTGTGAAAAATCACCTCAAGGGCGCTGTACAAATACTACTTGCTAGGGTTTATCTTATTATGTACATATACAGAAAACATACTTACCTGGTAGGGCACTTCAGATTAAAACGTTAAATTACAATGTTTTGGGCTGAGATGATATGACTTTGCACGCACAGGACATACGAGTATATTAGAAAACACTGCACATTGCATGACATTGAAGTTACTGTTTAAATCCTATTTGTCATTGATATTATATACATTAGAAGGTTATTGGCAAAAGAAGAGTAGGTACTTATTTGAAACATGATTTTATTTGAGATTTTTGATAATAATTATTTACATTTACAAATATTTATATTATTTGTTTATTAGGTAACTAAACCATTCATGGATATGACTGTCCGAAGAGATCAGTTTTGATCTGAATTCTGTCGAGTCCTTAATCAATCTTAGATCGTATGGCAGTTTATTCCAGGCTTTAGGGCCTGACACGCTGAAAGCTCGCTCACCAAACGCAGTATCTGGTGTGCACTTTAGTTCCTTCAGCCTCTCGATGGCCGATGCCGTCGCTGATCTAAGAGTTGACTGGCGTGAATTGGAATTTTCTGGGATGCAGAGTTCCGATAGGTAAGCCGGGGCCATCCCGTTAACCGATTTAAATACCATCCACCAAAGCTTGAACTGGATTCTTTCAGGACATTTGAGCCAGTGAAGTACAGTACAGTATATATACAGTGAAGTACAGTATGATATAGTATAGTATTTTCAAGCTTCTCCATAAAGCTACCTTGGAAATTCTACTCGCTCTTATTTTACCTATTTGTAGTTATACATCTGATAGCTCCATCGTAATCTCTCCCTCTATCTCATAAACGACCCATGTAAGAGAAATACTAAAACGGACCTCTATTTGCATCAGGGTTGGCATGATTTTCCCCGACCCACATATCAAAACATTAATTTACAGTATGAGTTAAAACTATACTTTATTTCATTTTATAAGTACTATGTAGTAGTAATTATGAGTGATTTTAGATAATAAAATGGAAAATATATCCCTACAGTAGAATAAGAACTAAGTAGGAAATATGCGTGAGATGAGGGTGTAAAACAACATTGAAAATGTAATCATCCTGGTTACAGGACCCTAAATCTATTTTATTAAGAAGACAATATGACATAATATTGTTGTTCATATTAAATTAACCATCCTTTTCCGTAAATATCTATCTTCTTCTATATAACGAAGAATATCCCGGGCGGGCCGTGCTTGTTTGTTTTGTATAAAAATCAACAGTTTTGTTCCGAGCTTGATGAAATTTTGCGCGCTTGACTTTAGAAATAAGAGGAAGGTTACTGTTTACATGAAATTTTGAAAAACCACCCCCTTTCACCTTTCCCACCCCTCGCACATAAAAGAGAAAATATAAGGAAAATTACTGGGTAGGGGAAGGAGAATGGGAATTGGTAGGGGTGGGGGTAGCGGTAGGAGTAGGGGTAACACACCACAAGCTCGATTCTTTAATCCCAGTATGTGTGATAATAACCTGTTCCAATCTTGGTCTTGATTTTAACTATAGATTATTTTTGCAAAACTTTATCTATGCAGCAGTGGCGTGTATTCTATAAAGACTGAAAAGCTGTGCCTACCCTAAAAAGACGTACCATAAAAATAAATTAAATTATTTTTTTTTTAAATACGACAAACATCTATCTGATCGAAACGTATTTCTTCCATGAATTTGGTAGGGAACTTGTACGTTCATTTATTCATTTGACCACAATATGAATAGTGGAGAATGGTAATGAAATGCCCGTTTTAAAATATTCAAAGCACAATAACTAATACCAAAACTTGGATAACTAAAAATAGCCTACCTTTGGTCATAGAGCAATGCACGCCGCTGCTATGCAGTATGATTTGTATTTGCACTTGTTCATGTTTGTATTAATTGTTTCACTGTGTTTGATTGTACATTATTCTGGTGTAATGTTGTAGCTGGTGGGTACATCTGCACACAGACCGCGAACTCAAATATTTGATCTTGAACCTTTGCGTTCTGTGTATTGTGTATATGTATTGTGCTGTGTGTACAACATCCACCTTCGGAATTATTTCATTGTTGTGAGAAATCCTAGTGGTTTTTACATTCAACGAGAACCAGAACCTACATACTCGAGGCTGTGCAAGTCTAGACTCTCGTAAACATACGAGAAGATGCATGAATGCTGATAAAGCAAGAACAACGTTGAATTTTGTTACGATAAACCAAATAAGCATAATGCTTCTTCTCATGAGCCTTCTGGTGTCCCGCATTTTTATTATATACTAGCTGAAGTGAAGTTTTGAGGCTGTGATCTGTTACCCTATCTCTACCCCTACTCCTACCCGTACCCCTACCCCCACCCCCACCTCGTAATTAAAAGCTATTTGAGCTTTGGCCTCACCAATTTGGGGTCAATCTTTTAAGATTAAAGGAATGGGGCACGGGGAGGAGATGCGAAAGAGGAAGGTCGGAAAAGATATTCAGATTCGGTCACTTAACATGGCTAATACCGTTCCAAGAAACGTTTCAATTTTGAATGATGCACTTTCGCCCTCTCATTTTTATCGATTTTAAATTTTTTTCTTTATTAAAAGTAAATACTCTAAAATGACAATATCTCCAGCTCCTGACATTTGATGGCAACATGCTACACTAGCGGCCCGAGTTGTACGAATTCGTTTTTTTTCATACGTTTTAATAGTTTTTCTGTGAAATATGTTCTTAATAAATTATGGATATCGAAAATTAAAAAAAATAATAATTTAATAACCTACATATGACTGCTTCTTCTTGGCTCACAAATGAAGAAAAAAAGCAAATATGCTATTTCGTTTATTTTTCTTTATATATGATTAATGTGGACATTAAAATATGTATATCCATTTCACCATATATAAATAAAATAAAAACTGATATGTTAAGCCAAAGGAAGTCTAAACATAAGAAATTTCTCACAATTTATCATACAAGTGTTTTTTTCTCTTTCTAATCCACTGGCGAGCGGCGAGGCTTATAACTGTTGGTACAAACCTCTGCGTAGCCTCTTTAATATTTTTTCGTTTATGAGGAAAAAAGTAGTAAAATAATATGTAGGTCACCTAATATTTATTTTTAAAAAATCTATTAAAATGTATGGAAAAACCCAATTCCGACAACGTGGGCCACTAGAGGTGCTAGTGTAGCATGTTGCCATCTCAATGTGTGGGAAATATCAGGAGCTGGAGGTATTGTCATAATTCTACGGTATTTGTTAAAAGTAATCCAAGGAGGATTCACAGTCGGAAAATTAATCATGTTGTACCTACCTACAAACGTTTTTTTTTTTAATCTTATAAAAAAATGCCGACCGTTCGCATTTATCTGATGATAAAACTTTACTAAAGAATGAGAACTATTATTTTATTTTAGACATGATTATGACTAGCAACAATTTATTCTGGGTGTGGGAGTTATAAATTGGTCATAAACGAAGTTAATTAATATGCTCATAATTTGTGCCAATGTCCTTACTACTTCAGTGTAATGTAGTTTGTTGTTGTTTCTCTCGTGTCCCACGTCCAGCGTTATTATTTAATTGTCAGTATTCCCAATTACCGCTATAAAGCTACATTTGTAAACTTTCCCTGACTGGCAGTGCTCTTATTATAAAATGTGAAATATGTGTAGATCGAACCGTAAACCTTCCGATTCGAAGTCAAATATGTACTATTCAGTTCTTGTCCTCTGTACACATTGCAAACTTTCATATGTTATGTTTTAAGATAATCTCTATTCAGATGTCTAGTTAAAAAAGTAATTTTCTGTAATTCCCTCGGTAGAAAAAAATCACAAATGCACGTCGAACAATATAAACAACACGTGTGGTTCTGTTAATTAACGTCTTGTAGGTATGAAACAGTTCACAGCATTTCTTTAAATGCTACTCAAGTCAGTAGTCTTGAGATTTTTGCTCTTTTCTAAATATGTTGTGTTTTATTACATATTTTTTAAACATTCGCTTACGCCCAAAGCTTTTTTTTCTTCATTTCAGCGCGCTCCCTCTCTTTCCGTATTAACATAACATAGAGGTTTCTAAGATATTTATTTTTTAGGGTCTTCGGGTACTATCCCTGGTTGTATCTATCAGCCTTCTTATCGGGGATGCTGGGTATTAGTAGCCTTGCCAACAGATGGAAAACTGTTCTGCTTATAATCGCCTATAACCTCTTAAACGGTCATATCAGTAATCCAGAAATTTTAGAAAAAAATGCCCATTATGTCCCTGATAAGTTTACAAGAGCGCGAGTGCACAGATCGTTGCATCGTTGATCGATCTTTCGTTGCAGAACTAATCTACCATTAGTATTTATTGCCCATCGGAAGAACAATCATGTTCTTAAATGAGTTAACGTTTGATGTCGACATTTTCCACGTTAATATTGTTAAATTCGAAATTCTGATAAGTGTGTAACAAACTAATAATGTAATGTACTTTTGTCATTGGAACAATTTCTGTAGTTCAGTTTTCTTTCAAATCGGTATAGATCACACTTCTGGGAATCTTCTGTTCAGTGATCTATAAGATCGATGATCTGTCTCGTATTCGTATATCGTATTGCTAACTATATCTAATATCCAATGTCCACAATTCACGCAGCACCCGATGCTCCACGTACGACTAGCTTAAGCAGAATGTATTATGTTCAGTTAATTGAGGTATAATTGAACCCTATTAAGTTATCAATTTATGAATTACAGAGCGAAGTAGAGCGGGCAATATGGATGTCCGACACTTTGGCTATCGATATTCTGAATTCGGACGGGACATTATGAATAAATTTATGTGGGTCGATTTATGGTTTGAACCTTCTTTATGCGAAATTGTCACGCGTGAACCATTTTTTAATGTTGGGTGATGTACGGCCAGAAATGACTGGATCGTTCTAATTAATAATTGAAGATTTATAGATTACTGGCTGTTGTGTACCCGGCCTTGCTCGGAATTTTTTGTTGTTGTGAATTCTTGCTTGTCGTTTGGGTGCCATAATTTATTTGACAGCGAAAGTAATGCCTTGTGACGACTATTATTATCTCTAAACAAAGAAACATTAATTTGAAAATTTTATTTGATTCAAAACATTTATTTTTTCTAAACGTATCTGAATAATAAAATTCTTTAGTAGGTACTTGTGTTTTCAATTTTGAAAATATTCTACCCAAACAAACCTTCTTCTTTTGAATATGTAATCTGTGGCTAACCAGAGTGGTATATCAATGGGCTAACCTCAACACATGACGTGTTCAATGTTTTCATACTAATTTTAAAACGTTATAGCAACAGTTTTACATATTGGATTTCATTCAAACTACTCTCTAAACCTTCAAGGCACTAATACGAACAAAGTGTGCTATTTTCAGCGAAACCAGTCTAGTAATTTTCAAGAAAATCGAAGACAAACATTCATTTTTATATATAGAGATTTGTTTTTTTTTACATTTTTCAAATTTTCCCTGTGCCTTTGTACCACGAGTATGGATGCAAGAATTGAACCGGCATCCTCTCGATACAACGTTTAATGCCCATTCCACTGCACTATGGAGGCTGCCAAATACACTTATTGATCATTTGAGTAACCTCTAGTAGAATCTAGAGCAAATTTGCCTATGCACCGTATAAAATACGAATAATTTTATTATACTAGAAAGTTGTGCATAACTCTATTAGCTAGAGAATATCAAGATGTATCGCGTCAAACTACCGCTTTCTCTCTCACTATATTATGTGATATAGAAGCAATTGCAGGTACCGGCATAATAATACATCCATGTCTACAAAGGGAATGGACAACTGCTGCCTGTACAACCATATTACCTTACGCCCGACGTGTCAATTCATTAATTTTAATAACGTTAAATCCGATATCTTCATATGAATTTTCCTCTTTGATAGCATAGCAATCTTTCAAAATGGCTCCAAGAATAGTTTAGTGAAAAGTAAACGCCAGCAGCACGCAGTTTTACAATAATGTGACACGCAATAATTCCCCTACAGAATGTGGGGTGATAGCGGACATAATGAAAAAACTCCATAGAACGTGCGGTAGTATCGGACGCACTAATACTCTATGGGACGTGGGGTGAAGTCGGACATACTAATACAACGGCAGTTTTTGGAGGGAAGAAAACCCGGTGACTCAGACCTTCGCACTTCACACCCGTGTCTCGGTTTACCCCACGTTCCTTCTGAATTCCTACTTTAACGACACCTACGCACACAACCCCTTAAATTATTGCCACGCCGTATAAAGGGATTATTCCGTATATGCCCGAGTTTTTAAGGCTGAAAAATACCTCATGCTTTTTTATAAAAGCTCATAAAACATTATTTAGTTCTTTCCTGAATTCGTGTTGAAAGGTTATACTCGTATGTATTTCTGTGGAAAATTCTCACTCTCTTGCTAAAATGTTTTTTTTTTCATTCTTTGTCTGCTAATTTATTGAGATTGAATATCTGAACATTTTTATACGGTGTCTTCGAATAAGTCTCCATTTCGCGTGCTATTTAGCGGTGGAGTTTTTAAAGGCCGGCCGCCCTTATTTTTCTTGAAAATGGAAGCAGTTTTACTTATGTTGCTGATCATAATAGTGGTGATATTTAATTGTGAGCCCCTCCCTAAAGGTTACCTTACTCAGCCAACCATTTTGTTTAACCGTTTTAGCACAAGCTTAGTTTTAATACGCTTAAGAAGGTCAATACTTCATTTAGTACTACTACTCAATTTAGTATTTTTTTTTGTAAAATATGGTTATGGATTAAGGTATTTATTATGATTAATTGTTATTTTTATAATTTTGTGTGTTTGTATGAGGTAATACTGTATATGACGAAATAGATGAATGGATGGAACCCACATTACATGAAATATGCAAAAATTAAAGGATCTGTACAAAAAAAATCCTAAGATTATTATCCTTCAAATATGGATAAACGCCTTACTCCAATCTTACGAGGAACAACTTCAATGCTTTAATTTTATTACTTTGAAAAAAGAAGACAGTTTGCTGACTTAATATACTTCTACAAAATTATGCACAACAACCTCGAAACAACTCGTTGTCTAAGTAGTATTCACATCAAAGTTCCTAATAGACGCTATTTAACGGGGAAAGGGACGTCGGAGAGTTATTATTTATAAATTCAAAATAATGATAATATTATTGTGCAATACGATAAACATGGTGTTTTTAAAGAGAAAAATATTTATTACCTCTTTTTTTAATTTCCATGGGCTTAGCATTTATCAAAATAAAATCAGAAATATTACACATTTATGACCGTTCTACGCATGTTTTGCAAAAACATTTAAAAAGTTGAATATCCTTAAAAAATGCTGTGAAGGTTTTTCTTTAACATATCGATAAGATCAATTAAAAAAAGAACAGTGTGTAGTTTAAATTTTTCATAAACACTACGTAACTTTAATGTTTTTTATTTTATTTTATTTAATGCGGATTATAAATCTTTGGTTAAGTTTATTTACAAAAACGTAACGATAAAGGATTCAAAATATTTTTCTCCACTTTAAAAATCATATTCATATTTTAAATATTTTGTAAAACATACAATGGGACGGTCAGAAAACGCAATATTTTTTATTAGATTTTGATAAATGCTAAGCCTATGTAAATTTATAAAATATTTAATAAATATTTTTCTATTTAAAAACATTATCTTTATCGTATTGCGTAATAACAATATCAATATTTCGAAATAATAAATAATTCCGCTCCGACGTCCTTCTCGCCCTTGCGGAATCATAACACATTTTATCTCGAGTTATTTAATAACAGAATTGCTTATTTCATTCCAATTTCTCTAATATGTAGATTATACAGTGATACATAATATGACAATAGAGACATTATATATACTTTATAAATAGCCTCGAATATTTTAAAAAGCAAATTAGTCATCATTTATCACGTCATGGTAAATCGTGGTGTTTTTAGAAACATGTACTGCAACATGATTTATTTTTTCTTCTCTTTCTGTATCTTAGATTATGTTTAATACTTTTTATATCTTATTGTGTTATTAAAAATGTCTTTTAAAACCTCTTTTATTTTATTTTTTCTTATTTTTCTGTATCTCATATTACATGATTTATGTTCTATTTCCATTATTTATTATTGTTATTTAGCATCTCTACCAATTGATAACTAAGTCAGAAGCAGTGCATCCTGTGAACATATTTAACTGGATTACTAACACTTACGCGCTTCCCAGTACTAATTATATAAATATGACCATGTTAATACTTCAAATGTTCAAAGACAATAAATAAATGACCGTATTATAAATGAGGAGATCCGGAAAGAATACAAAGCCTACGCGGAATAACTTATTGAAACTTATAAACCTCACTGTAATATTGAAGAAGATAATATTAACAAATTTAAAATGAAACATGAAACCAAAAAATTCACAGAAAATAAAAAAAGTTATTAGTCGCATCTGGGAAGTTATTTCATTAAATTGAATATTCTTTCTCGACTTTTGGAAAAAGTCAATCGATATCCCATATAAATAAAAATCGGATAGGTATATCCGAGACACTATCTAAATTGCAAATATATTCCGGTAGAAATTTGTAGTCATTTGAAAAGATAGCAGCCAATAATATGGGAATTAATTGTGGATACTATTGGTAAGTCTTAAATTTGTAACACGATATCGATGAAAATGACCTAAAATAAAATGGTGTCATTAGCTCAGTGGTAGAAAGTTGTCCCGGTAAGACAGAGGTCCAGGGTTCGATTCCCAGATGCCACCAATACTCTTTTATTTTCTGTGTCTTTTTCGGTTTCATGTTTCATTTGAAATTTGTTAATATTATCTTCTTCGATGAAACGAATATGCTTCAGAAAGAGGTGCGATGGTTTAGCCATGGAGAGTAGAGTGGATGTAGGGGAAATTAGCAAAATAATCAAATACTCGAGTCGGGTCAAGTCAAGAATCGGAATTAGAGTTGCGGAGTGTATTCCGTGACCATTTTGTGTTTTATCCTATTTGCCTACCCGTGTGGAGAAATAGCGTCAAGTTTAATTAATAATTATTTTAATATTTTCTCGACACAGCAAATAGTATATAATTATTTTTGTTGATTTTCTATTGTGACATTTTTCTTGTGGATCTTGGTTAATATTATTAAAAAAGTTTACTTTCTTTTGAAGTAAGTTTAGTAGCTTCAATATTTTGCATTCGCCAAGTCTAGTCAGCCGTTAACCTTGCGTAATGCTCAATTATTGTCATTTCCTGTCAACTTTCTACTCAATAAATAAATGATTACCAACAACTGAAGATAGGCAGATATTCAAAAATGCAGAAGAACTGAATTGAAATCTGATGTAAAAACGACTACTGTAGGTGTAGAGGTACAGGGTTTACTATATTGTATAACAAAATGCAATAAGATTTAAATACCACCATGGATGGTCATTGATTATGCTACTTGAAATGTATAAGTAGGCATATTAGTAAAATAGGAACAGTCATACGAAAAGTCACAGAATTGTTTGTACTTGCGGTTTTCGCTTTTTTCATATCAATTTGATTGTTGATAATACTAAGAAGCAACTAGCCATTATTTTCTTCCTCATCGTTTTTCCCCGAAGCCTTATTCTTTGATCTATAATAATTATAAAAAAGCATTTTTGGGTTACGAATAACCTGACATTATTTGAAAATGTCCTAATACCATCATAATAAGCCGAAGATGTTGTTACTGCAATTATAGAAGACTTAGCTAGTCGAGGAATTGAACCCAAACACCGGGATGGAAACCCGACGCATTAGTAAACTCAGTCGTCGACCGACTTTACTTTGATGTTTGTGAATTCCGCATTAATAATGGGAAATACCGCATTCCTCTCAATTCCTATAAAAGATGTAGGGCTGAATTTCATATTCCTAATTACTTATTACCGTAATTAGGCCCTCTTATCCAGAAATTCTCAATCTACAGGTCCTTATACATTGTTGTAATTTAACGTTTTTTCGCTAATGTGAATTTGTAGTTATTCATTTATTTATTTATATACGCCCATCTGGGCTTTTACATGACAGTTTTAAAACATAAAGTAATGAACTATTTTTACAAACGTTTAACAGTAACGTAAAATAGAAAACACAAATCATTAACGGTACATTATCCAAGCTAGAGCAATTAGTTGTAGGATTCATCAAAGCCCTGGTATAGATGACGCTTTACTCCATAAATAGAGTCGGCAAATACCATATATCAACAATGCCTCCAAATATGTTGCCCAGATCAATTACCTGATTTGAAACCTCTTACTGGTATCATCTAAAATAAGTTTTAACTAGGGTGCATGAAAATACAGCCTTAAAAGAATAATTAAACTCTTTTCAATTTATTTTTTATAACTTATCGAAGTTGTAAACCTCATTGTAATATTTTAATCATTGAAGAAGATAATATTAACACATCCCAAATAAACCACGAAACCGAAAAAAACCACAGAAATTAAAAAGATTTCAGTCGCATCTGGGACTCGAACCCAGGACCTCTACCCCGGTTACCCCGGATAGGTACTCTTTTCCTTGAAGAGACTCCTAATTGTTAGTAAAGAACCAAAGCTAGTAATGCACGACTAAATAATCGAAATACAGCAAAGAGAAGAAGAATGAAATGAATTCAACAATCACGCAGAATTTTCACCTGGGGGGGCAGGCGAATTTTGAGAAATTTAGTACTTGACAAATTTTTTAAATTTTCATGACATTTCCTGGATTTTGGGTTTTTTTATATCTGATATTTGGAGGATGCTTACCGATTCTGGTTCCACGATCACTGATACTTAATTTTCTGTCGGGAGTGGCCCGTTTTCTGAAAATGCTTGGTGCATTTTTAGAAATCGTTTTAAGACGTTATGTCATTCGATCTTTGAATTTTTAGTACGAAATGTCTCCTTAACGGTCGGCACCTAAAATACACACTTGGCAGATTTCTAACTCAAGACATACTACCAATGATTTATCTGTAAATTCTATACAGGTAATTAGGAAAATATATAAACTTTTAAAAGACAATAATCCCAAAACTGTAATCTTTGAATGCTGTGTGAAATACGTACTGGAATTTTGGGTAAACCGTTAAAAATGTTAACTGGTTTTCAAACTGGACCTATTTTCAGATTATGTTTTGAGGATTTTTGTCTTTTGAAACCTTACACATTTTCCTTACTACAAAATACCGTATAGAATTTACAGATAAATCATTTGTAGTATTGGTTGAGTTAGTAACCTACAGAGTGATGTTTAGGGCTATTTTTGAGTTGAGCGAATTTGTGTTGTTCTGATAATTGGGTCGCAGTGCTACGAAGTTTGGAAACTACTGCTCTATCTAAGAACGTCTATAATATCAACCCATACGATGTATTTGAGGTATGTATAACCTATGGTAAGTGCCCTGTCAATGTAATATTTCTGATATAATATAATGCTGGATATTAAAACCCTAAATTGGCTCCAATTTGACAGCCGAGTGGGTGGCAAGTCTTGGAATTGATACTTGATAAGAATTTTCATTACGTAGAACTTATACTTTCTGAGATATTAGGTTCCTAATTAAAAGACATTCCGTTAGCGTGTTTCAATTCCTATTTCAACCTTACTCAAAATCAGTTTATTAATCATATTGGATTACATACGAATAAAACGTTACCTCACGTTAATAATCAGCCATATTTTCAATTTTCAGTAAATTGATAATGCTCGCTTTTGTCCATTGCCATTTTTTTTGTATTGTGCTCTTCATTCATTCGATAATATTTACCTAAACAATTCAAACATTGATATTTTTTCGGATTCACCGGCCACATTTAAAAGGAGCATCTTGGCAATAATATAAACTGCTCAATGCGCATACATCACTTCTATAATATGTAGATCACCACTTCTCACACCTACAAACACATTCACACATATACACACACTTATGCACTACACATAGTACGCGTGTCACCCGGTAAATACATGTATAAATCAGAAAATACAAGGAAACGTACCATAGGTACCTACTTTGTAAATTTAATTTCTGGGAATTGTTTTTCACTGTAACAAATGTACTGTTTTGTTTCTATTATAAAATAAATTAATGTCACTTATTGGGAAAACCTTCTCTTCCAATTTTCTAACAATGGGGTTGTAATGTACCAATGGCGTGCAGTCCATACAGGCTAAAAAGCTGTGCCTACCCTAAGAAAAACTAACCATTAAAAGAAAATATTCCCAAAAACACAAAATATATTTTTTATACAATTTTGTGAACCTTTTTTATGTTAAATTCGTTCTACATCAATAAACTGTTTTTCTTTGACGATTTTATACTTTTTGGTTGGAACCTACCTTTGTCCATACATTTGATTTCCTCAATCTATTTTGTTAGCGGGATACATAACGCAAGGCCATGCATCCGCATACTGATTGCACTAAAACTGTAAAATATTTTTGTACCCGCTAGTACCCGATCTTTAAAAACTACACACAGCCTACCTTTTAATATAGAGTAATGCACGCCACTGTAAATTATCTATTTACAACTTTAGCTTTTATTTCTCCTTGAATTATAACTTTCTAATATATTTTTGCTTACGTATCATTTTGTATCTGTTCAGTGGCGGTTCGTGGCCTATCTCACCTCTATATAAAAAAAACTGTATTTCTCTTTTCCATATTACTTTTTTTTTTTTTTTAGATCTAATTTCATCATACCCAATGCCCCGGGAAATAGCGACCTAGCAATAAGAAAACAATTCGGCAATTCATTAAAACGTCCGTGGCTAATCGATAATATAATGTCGTATAAAACTTTACTCTTCGTTTTTTTAATGTAAAAATTAATTTTAAAACAACTTAAAACACGATAATCACAGAAAACAATCTGTTGATTCTTGCACAAATACTATTCCGCACAAATTTGTTGTTAACTGTTAACAAATCTTCATATAGCTGCGCACCCTATCGCCTTGGAGATTCCGAAGGATTGCACGCTCAGCACGGTTTACTACCGAAGCACCACGAGAATGACAATGTATGAACTATTTCTTAGAACAGAAATTCCCATAGGCGCTGAAGACAGAACACACGTATGGCATTCATTTCGAACTCGCTCTCAAATAGTAGGTATTACGACGGGTAGATTTTTTAGCACCGATTTTGAATGGCGCGCTGTTTAAAGTGTGGTAAAAATAATGATACAAGTGTTTGTTTTATTTTATTATCTCTTTTAGGGAGCTCACTGTACAAACGCGCATTAGAGAAAACCGCGATTGAATCTGTTGCTATTAATTTGAATTGTATTTTTGAATAAACTACGATAATGTTTTATTTATGTATTTAATGTAAGTTGCTCACTGCGTTCAGTATAAAGACAACCGATCAATGAAGCCATAGGACTCCGGTCGAAGGCTAGACCACACATTCCAATTGAATCTATACAATATTAGACTATTTACCTGTATACATATCATGTGTAAATCTTGATTATTCGTCATGGGCGCAACGGGAAATTCCTGGTACCAAGGGCTAATCCTGTACCGGATCCCCCACCCCTATCGTACTAATTTAGTTATGAACGATACATGTGGGGATCAGGTACAGGTATTTTAGAGAATTTCGTTGCGCCACCGATGACGAATTAAGATCCCTTCCTGGAAAGATGAATGAACTTTCGCCTTCGATGCAATATTGCATTTAATGTGTGAAAAAATAACGGTCAGCACCCAAAAATACGTTATTTGCAGGTTGCTAACTCAAGAAATACTTCGAATGATATATATGTTATTTCTATACGTGTATTTAGTAAAATGTATAAATGTTTTTAAAGACTAAAATTCTAAAACAGTATTCTTTAAAATTCTATACAAAATCCTTTCAAAATTGCTTTCACTGGTTTTCAAACTGCACCTATTTTCAGTCGTTTTGGGACGTATTTCACAGAATTTAAGGATTACAGTTTGAGGATTTTTGTCTTTGGAAACCTTATACATTTTCCTAGCTATCCGTACAGAATTTACAGATACATCATTTGTGGTATTTCTTGAGTTAGCAACCCGCTGCTGGTGTTTAGGGCCATTTTTGAGTGCTGGCCCTTAAGGCCTCAGCACGGGCAGATCTTACAGTGAGGCCTACATTAACTTGATAATGTATTTTTAAAGGGTTGTCAACACAAATAAAATAAAATAATACTTTGTTTTGAAGAGGGGTAGGTTTATCCGGACGTTTAGTTCCGATTCCCTTTGATACATTAATTATCGATATGAAAAAAAAATCTAATCGGTTTATCTGAATTAGTTCATTACTCACGGCGAGGTAAGGTTAGAATGACGTCATCAGCTGTGACGCACAGCATCCCCGTTTAAAAGGGGTAGTTGGGAGGGGTGGTAAAACCCACCCCCCCCTTTTCCTGGAAATCTGCCTCCGAAGGGAGGAGGAGGAAATGAGGCGAGATGGGGAAGGCTGCGATACGGTGTACATTTTTTTCTCGCCTATTGCGACTCTATCTTCAATATTCATTGCATCAGCATTTATCATTTTCTCATCTTATTCCAGAGTTACATGTTTATTGCATCCATAGAAATATATAAATTGCGAATTCCTCTGTCGGATTAATGTGAATACTCATACATCGAAGCGTTGATCTCCTTTGGATGCAATTTAATGCCATAATTGGAAAGATTTCATATAAAATTATCGTTTCTAGTTTATAACTTGTTTTTAGTTTTTGAAAACAGTTTTTACGAGTTGATTTATGCAATATACTTGAGTTAAGCTGGAGTTTTACCTTATTTGGCACGGTATGATCGTGTGATGTGCCATAATGCAAGCGCCAGAAGGAGCCTTTGATAGTTTTATTGATTAATTACCCATTCAAGATGCACAAAGCTTAATTAACGAAATAACTCACTTTTTTTGTAGATTATTATTTATCAGTCGCTTTACGGAAATAACGTTGCGTAGCCAGGACTTGAAACCAGATCTGTTTAAATGAAGTATTTGGGTAAACGACAACTTTCATGGCATTGCGGTAGGATCCTTGATTCTGTACCCTGTGGTCTTGGTTTTAAATCCCGGCGAAGACAACAGAATTATCTGCTTTTTTTCTTCTAAACGTACAATAAATATGTTAAAATGTTGTACACAGTCGCACCTCATTCCGGAGTGGAAGTTTTTCACGGAATCGTTCCGGTAGGAGATGTTACTTCCTTAAATGGAAGAAACCCCTGTTGTTTGAACGTCTTCCAATATGGTATCTCCATCGATATATAACTGGTATTACCGATCTGAGAGGCATTATCCAAGCCACAACTGTGTACGTTACGTATAAAACAGTCCGATATAATACATATCTCCCGATCTGACCGGCCACAGTCGATAGACGACCAGCCACCATAATAACATCGTCTGTAGACCAATACCCTACCTACTATTATCTCACACGCACCTTACGCCGTGCGAAATGTACAGTTACATTTTCATAGAAAGCAATTACTTTGTAGTTGGACATATTATTAAAGAAAACAAACACTTTGTTTTTAATTTATCACCAACTGGTTTCGCTTATCCCAAGCCTCGTCGGGGTAAACATTTAAAACTGAACAATGAGTGAGCATACATAATATACAATAAGAGAGAGACGCAATATAAAATGAAGCAATGGAACAGTGACATAGATATTTGCTTACATATGATAGAATGGGACAACATACAAAAGCGAAAGAGACAGAACGTCAAAGAAAGAAGGCACTAAGAGGAAGTAATACATTTTAAAATAACGGAAAATACATCTAATGTGAGGCTATAGGACAAGTTACGTTGATTATTACGAATATTACTATCAATTTTACCGGCTTTCCTTATTTCTAAACTGTCTAATGTATCTAATCTAATAACGTGCTTTATTTTTTTTTTCTCTTTCTATGTTATATTATGCTTTATGTTCTATTTCCCTTATTTCTTTTAATTATTTAGCATCTCCAGCAAGTGATAACTAAACCAAAAACAACATTTTTAACTGGATTATTTAACACTTACGCACTTTCCAATTTTAATTTTATATGTATGATAATGCTTATAATCTGTAAATCTTCCAAATCAATAAATAAATCAAATGCCAAAAACATTTTTGTACAGAATATTATATGTATGATCTTTTTTTTAATTAGATGGATGGCTAATTCCGAACAACCATGGCTATTTAAGGGTCCAGTATAAGACCGCGTATTCACCGCCGTTAGGAATTTTAGGCCTCAAACTTAAAACCACGGACCACCGCGATCCGGCAGCAGGATTGGGGAAATGTGGATAATGTAGACCACGGCGGATTAAAAAAAATGTTCAGCGTATTGATGCAATACGAAACAAAAAACATTTGCTCTATATTTTTTCGTTTATTCGCTGTATAAAAATAAATAAATAGAAGCTTGACAGACTTAACTTAGCATCTGTTGGTAATAGGATAGGGTAACTGATGAGAATATGTTTTTTCAATTTATATATAATATATTAATTATTGTCAGTAGCCATACAAAGTGCCTCCCTTTTACAAAAGATTTGTTTTGTTACTATTTACATATTTGTTTCTTCACAGCATAATCTTTTTTTTTAGCTTCGGAAATATTATAGAAATGGGTAACGTGGACCAACTGCTCAGAAATACTTATAAGCACAGCTTTTTGACACAGGGAATTATTTTCATGGATTTTGAATCACGGAATCCGTTTTTCGATTGTCCACTAGGGGATTCAAGGTGGTTGAAATGAATTGGATGCTTTTTTATATGGCTATTCTATTAGTGGCTTTGGTTTTTATTAATGGTTAAGTAATTCTACTATTACATTTGAATTGGGAACCAAGATGGAGGATGTGAATTAGATCCCGTTTATTAATCGGGAATAAGAATTATTTGTCTTTTGATAATTTTTGGGATTTAGAAACGCCCTTCAATATTGTATACAAAACAGCAGTAAAAATATAACATAGGTAGATAACGATGATTTACAACCCACTCCAGATGCACACAATAAGCTTGAATACAATTCACCAAGTCAATGAAGGCAATAAGAAAAACTGATATTTTGCCGGTGAATAATACCTATAACAGGGAGTATTTTCACAACAGTCTCCTATCTTCCCCTTGCCCCTCCCCCAAGCAAAGTAGACCAAATATGCTATAATTTGAAATCAAATACGTTTCTAACGAGTTAATAATGTCCGAGATACAGCGGTTCTAAATTGTTCAAATTTTTTGTAAGTTGTCATTCTTCGCTATTTTTTAGTGTTTTGGTCAATTTTGACAGTGAAGGAGTAATTTTTCGGTAAAGGTTAATCTATTGTTTTTAAAGTAGACTAAAGATGGTACAATTTGAAAACAAATTGGTCTCCAAGGACCTAATATCGTCCGAAATACAGGTGTTCTAAATAAAGAAAAACATTGTATGTTATTATGATAACATAGAATATTTTTCTTCATTTCAAATTGTAGAATCTTTAGCCTGCTTTAAAAAATATTAATTAACCTTCACCGAAAAATTACCCCTTCACTGTCAAAATTGGTTAAACACTAAAAAAAATAGCGAGAAATAAAAAAAACAAACTTCGCTATTTTAAAAAAAATTATTAATTAAGGGGTAATTTTTCGGTGAAGGTTAATTAATATTTTTTAAAGTAGGATAAAGATTCTACAATTTGAAATGAAGAAAAACATTCTTTGTTATCATTCTTCGCATTTGATTTCAGTTCACTTCCAAACACTTTAATTCCGATTTTGAACCAAATCGGTAGAGAACTCAAAATTAAAAATGGCCATCGAAATTACTCAGGTTGACATTAAATTTGACTTCAGCACCCCCCTAACATGACTTACGCCGCTTTCTAACCAAATCGGTGTGAATATCTAGAAATTCAAAATAGCCGCTAAAACTATGGATTTTGATAGGCACAGATCGGCATACTTATACATGCAGTCAGGGGCGTCAAGATTGTAAATTATATGGGCACAAAAATGTTAAGATTTTAAAAATAATTCGTTCATTCATTAGTTTTGCTGTTGACCGCCTGCAAAGATCTAATCTTGTAGATCTGTACCACGTCCGTCAGTTTTTTTCCAGTGCGCAGGCCTTTTATATTGTGCCGTATAATAAATTAATCACTTTTTGGACCATCTTAAAGAACGTTGCAAAGAAATGTGATTATAACAAAAAAAAATCGAAAATACGTAATTCCTACATTCCGGTGGCAGTTTAACACCTCTCTTCCCAGCTATTCGTCATAAAACAGACAGAAATATCGAATTTCAAATCGACGTCCGCTCGCTCTGAAGGACTTCTCACAACTGATTTACTCCGGCGAAATAAAACGTTTTATCAACAATCGCGCGGGCCAGAAATTGTCATACGTTTTTTGTATGACGGAACTGAATTTAAAAATTCTTGAACTTTGAGGGAATTACAGTGAAAATCTAGATTTACTGAATTATTTTTAATAAACGCTTTTGGTTCTTGATCTTATTTACTCTGAGATTGTGGAAGGATTTTGATTAAATATGTTTGTAATGGGTGCAGTTAACATAACGGCGAAGGCACTGTCGAGCGTTTTACTTAAAATTACTGTAGGTATTTTATATATAATATAAAAGGTTACAGTTTAAGAATTTACGTCACTGAAAACCTTAGACTCTTTCGTAACTTTCTGTTAAGAATTTGCAGATAAATTATGTGTTGTATTGCTTACGTTAGCATACTGCGAAGTGACGTTTAGCGCCTTATTTGAGTCTTCCCCCTTAAATTTAAGCATCTAAGTTGTTTTTTTATTCTAATATTGACATTACGTGAAGTCTAGTAAAGTAAATTTCTAATTAACACATTGGTTACGGTGTGCACATATTTGTGCGTTTCAGAAACATTGCGTGGCGGCGGGGCGCACATTTTTGTGCATTTCTGTGACCTTCAACTTCATATAAAAAAAAACACGTTTTAAACTGTAATTTCTTCTGTAATATTGGCGTTGCGGTGTAGCAGATAAGTGTTACTATAATACATACATCATTATGGACTCTTCACAGGTTCAAAACATTGCTGAAAGTCATCATTATTTTCAAGGAAGAATTGGAAATTAATTTTAAACGTGGACGACGGACGGTAGTTTTTTTTTTTTTTCAAAAAAATGAAATAAAATACGAAGATCATTGACTTTTTCTTTAGTCATTAGCTGATACTTATGACGCAATGGAAGTGGGGAAGCCCTAATATCATTTTTTATTCGCAGCTCTTGCGATTTCAACACTTGTTAAACTGTGTTGTTATTACATAATATTATATCAAGTGTATTTGACATTTTTTTACTATTATGATTTGTGGACTTAATATAAATATATATTTTAAAATAATTTGATAGTACTTTTTGTTTTATTGATACAAGCTCCACAGTTTGAAGTTTGCTGACATACGTCCGGTAGCGGGACTGCGATCTAATCCCGCCCGCCGCAAGTGACAGTTTTTTAACAAACATCGCCGTAACTAATGTGTTAATTCAAAAGATAATGACCTCGGGCAACTATGAATTAAATTGTTATAATTGTTATTCGACATTTTATATCGGTTCCAATACAATTCCAATAAATTTTTTTAATAATTTCTTCGAAAGATCGGTATTCACTTTGTGTCGTCATTATTAATAAACGAATTAAAAATTACTCTGTAATCACCACTTTATTAATATATACATATCAACATGTTTCAAAGTCGAAGCTTTCCTCATCAGGACATACAAAATACTAAAAAATAATAATGTGTATAATAATTGTAATAAAGTGGTGATTACAAAGTAATTTTTAATTTATTTATTTTAACTTTTTTTTTCTTTATGTGAATACTGTAAAAGAGTCCCAACTGCTCCCAGTTGTCCTTAGCCAGTGGGTTTATGGCACCCCCAATTGGGGTATGTTGTGAGGCTGATGGAAGCGGGGAGGATCACTAAACAAGAATCGATCCATTTCAAGTAGTGGTCTTTCACTAGGGCGATACTGAGAGTGTCTAACAGTCTGGGTATCTACATTATCACCCGAACTAATGCCGAATGGAATGTAGCTTAACTTTCATAGTAGGTTTATTTTTCAATTCCAATTTACCGCCTATTATACAGAGGTGATTAGGCTGTATTGTCTGCTATCAATGCACAAAGCCACTTTTTGGTTTTGTGACTCGCGCCTTGTAAGGTCAGATTACCGGGCTGGTCAGTCTTGGTACTTTGAAGTTAATTCAATCACTTGTCGGGTTTCGTCGGTGCGACTCGAATTATTCCACGGATTATTTCAGGTAAGACGACACCTCGTTCTGTTTTCAAAGTAGGCAATTTTGGGGTAAGTACTCACGCGTTTATTTTCCCGCCTTCGCAGCGCCTGAACCCGAAATCTGGAGGGCGGTGGAGTACCTACTGTGAACCTAATAAAATTCTAACTCTGCACCTATTTCATTCAGCCGAACCCCCGGCCTTGAGCCAATTGGGCCCTGGAGCAGCTTGATTTTTTTTTTTATGTTGCAACTGCTCCAAACCGTCTGGAACTACCTAATTAGAGTATTTTGTGAGACTGAAGGTTGCGGGAAGGGGGGAAGGAGATGGGAAAGAGCAAGGTGGGGAAGTATCTGGCTATTCGGATCTGGTCACCAAACACGGCTAAAGCCATTTCAAGTAACGTTTCGATTCTGAATGGTGGTCTTTCACCAGGGCGATACTGAAAGTATCTACCACTTTGGAACGTGCCGAAAATATGCTTTAAACTAACTAACCATCACGCCGTTTCTTCGCAGGGGTAGGCAGAGAGGACGGACCGTCAATCAACTCGCCCTAGGCATATACTTCTTCTTTCATTCACATTCATACATAGTTTCATACATTCTCTTCTATTATTTCGACTTCTGACATGGCCCGACTAAAGAATTTGATTCACTTGATCGTGCCATGTCTTCCTCGGGCATCCCCGGATTCTTATTTCATTTCCATTCGCGTCATATATTCTCCTTACACTCCTGTCTTCGTTCATTCGCTCTAAATGCCCAAATCACCTTGTTAAAATTCAAATTACTAGATGGATTTCGTTTTCGAAGGTTTAGAGAGTAGTTTGAATGAAATCCAATATGTTAAACTGTTGCTATAACGTTTTAAAATTAGTAAGAAAAACGTTGAACTCGCCATGTTTTATTTAGGTTAGCCCATAGATATACCACTCTGGTTACCCACAGATTACATATTCAAAAGAAGAAGGTTTGTTTAGGTAGAATATTTTCAAAATGGAAAACACAAGTAGGTACCTACTTAAGATCTTTATTATTTAGATATGTTTTGAAAAAAATAAATGTTTGAAATGAAGTAAAATTTTCAAATAAATTTTTCATTGTTTCTTTGTTTAGAGAAATAGTCGTCACAAGGCATTATTTTCGCTGTAAAATCAATTATGGCACCCAAACGACAAGTAAGAATTCACAACTTCATAACCCCTTTCCAATAATCACGAGCAAGGGCGGGTACACATCGTCTATTGTGAGTTTAACTTAAGAACAACCTGCTACAGTTCCAAATTTGGTTCCTACTGCGCATACCCACCCCCTCGCATGCGTCCCATCTCCCGCGCACGGCTGCGACGGCCATGTAACTCCGCCCATACACGCGTTTCTGAGATATTAACCCATTCATACCGTGGATGTTCAGTCAAATTATCATAATATTATCAATTTCGGATTAATTCCCTAGCTGTTTTAATGAACCTGATGCCACATAAAATGCAATATGTATATTTTAATATTATAACCATAATTATTTAAATGTATAAAATGAGTTAAATTTGTGTTTGTAGGTAGGTAATACAGAATAAAAAAAAATCCTGTTTTTGAATGTGTTACCGTGGATACCAAGTCGCGGAGAAAGTAGTGGGGGAAAGGGGCAGGACATGCGCGCTCTCAGGTCGTTCTAATGATGGACAGGGTATAGTTTATTATATTATTATAGTGACGATCCCTCGCTTTTATAAAAACAATTGTATCGAAAATGACGTCCATCTGATTTTGCCTCTAATAAAATCAGTTCCTTTTTATCCGGGTACTGAGTCTTCATAATTTATTTATTTGTAAGAAACAAACAGCTTTTTATGCAGATTTATATACAAAGGGAGTTTAACAAAAGGTAAGCCAACAAAGTTTCTTGTGCTAACAGTGGTTAAGTACAGATGTTTTATTAGAAAAAAAAAACAAAATGAGAAGGAAGGGGGGAGAGGAAGAGGAAGTTAGGATCGGGACAGGAGATGCTCTCGATACATTTTATACTCGTGCATCAATTTATGGTCTTACGCATTACTTCGGTTCGATATTTTGAAAGGGTATTGTGAAGAATGTCGATATTGTGAAATAGTGCGTTATATTGCGCACAAATACGGGAATTTGAGAATTTATCCTAAGATTGGTCCTGCATGCGGGCAAATAAAAAAAAATCGGTTTGTCGGGTTGGTCTTGATGGTATGTGAATGTTTATAAAGTTAATGAGCTCTGGCGAATTATTCATTAATAAAGCTATTATTCATAATTTTAAATAACAAGATTTGATCAAATATTAATCGTCGCGTTTGAAGCGCGATGAAGTTATGGGATTTTAAGGATTCGGTATTATTTGCAAAGTGTTAATTAAATTTATAATTTACTAGTGTTATTTACATGTGTGCCTTGCTCGGATTTTTTTTTTTTAATAAAGTTATGAAGTTGTGAATTCTTGCTTGTCATTAGGGTGTCATAATTGATTTGACAGCGAAAGTAACTATCTCCAAATAAAGAAACATTCATTTAAATATATATTTTCAAAATGTATCTAAATCATAAAGTTCTTAGGTAGGTACCTACTCGTGTTTTCCATTTTGAAAATATTCTACCCAAAAAACGTTCTTCTTTTGAATACGCAATCTGTGCCTAACCAGAGTGGTATATCTACGGGCTAATCTAAATAAAACATGGCGGGTTCAATTTTTTCATACTAATGTTAAAACGCTGTAGCAACAGTTTTACATATTGGATTTCATTCAAACTACTCTCTAAACCTTCCCGGCACTAATAAAAACAGACTGTGCTATTTTCAGCGAAACCGGTCCAGTGATTTTACAGAATATCTAGGACAAACAAACTTACATTGATTTTTATATATATATATATATATAGATATGCTTAAAGAATTTACGTTGAATGCTTTCAATTTTTTCAATATAGATTTGGTATAAAGGTGTCCATATCGGTGTGCAGGGCGGATATACTCTGTGTAAAGGGAGTATAGAGTGTTTATGTTGCGAAAAGGTTTATAGTTTATATTAGGGTAATACAACTAAGGATTAACATCAACATTTCACTTATTTTAATTAAATCTAATATTTATCCTGTGTCGCAACCAAGCCGCTTACCTACACAATAAACTACGACAGATCGCAACTTAATACCATAAATAAGTTGCACAACTAGGTACCTTAATATTTCACCTGTTTCAGCGAATTAATTTAATAATCTATCTGTATTCACATTGTTTCGTATGAAATTAATCTCCGTGTTTATGGCAGCTGTCTCGCCGGTAGCGATTTAATTAAAATCGTTTTAAGAATGAGATGCGTCTGACGGGAGATGAGACTACAGACTCTACAGTTCTGCAGACAACAGACGCATCTCCACGGTAGACTTGAGACTAGATGCTGCGCCTATTTCGGTCCATTCGCTGCAGTTTCGTCACGATTCACTTGGATCAGTGATGCGCAACCCGAACGATGTAAAATAATGAAATTCTTTGTCTAATTTTAGTAGATTGGGATTTGACTCCTTTCACCTGTTGTTTTTTATTCGTATTATTCTGCAATCTTCCATATGTAGGCTGCATCCCGAAACAACTCAGTTTTTCCTATTCAACCACTGATGTCAGAATTAATAGACTTGCCCTAAATACGATTTTGGCGGCTGGAGGCAAAGATCACGTGACACCCATTTTGGCAACAACTTACTACCGTCCACGTTTCTTTCGCGCGATTTTGACTGCTGTAAGCAAATTCCAAAACATTTATAAAAAGGGTTATACTAAAATATTCGGTTTTTGTAAGCAAGCCGAACCTTTTTACTTAGTTGCTATTTGACTTAAATTGGCGGCATGCCTAGCTCGCCCCTCTTATTTTGGTTTCTTCCACTCGCGTATTAGGGTATCTCTATATATTATTTGCTTCGTGTATGAATGTGTTAAACCTGTTTATGGTAGGTTAGTTGAAACCTACGAAAATTGTTTCAATTTAAAAATAACATTTTGTTTTACCGCCTTAAAGATTATAAAAAACATAATATTCCCGAAAAAATGTTTTATTTAATTGTTTGAATTCGTATAGGCATAATAATATGGTACATCGGAGAGATTTGCTGATGAAATGTTTTGGTACTTCTTGCAATGCAGGTGTGGTCTATTTTTCAATCATTGCTTTCAAATGGAAATTATGTCAAAGCATACTGTCGCCGAAGCAATGTTTATAATATTTGAATAAAATCTATGAAGAGAATAATATATAAATGATTTAAAAATTACTTTGTAATCACCACTTCGAAAGCAAAGCGATGCTTTCCTCATCAGGATTATACAGAATACTAAAAAAATAATAATGTCAAGTATAGACAAACGATAAACATAAACAAAAATTGATTAAAGTAGGTGATAATTAATCAAAAATAAAATGGATATTATAAAACATTGAATAACAAATTAATATTAGAAATTAAAAAATAAATTATTTATATTATTAATATTAATATGAAAATAAAGTCAAGAGATTGTTATTTAAAAAAATAAATTATTTTTAATTATATTTAATTAGCTATTAACATTTTTTTCTAATTTACAAAATTTCAAATTCGTCTGATTGTAAACCGGTTGTACTTGTATGTAATTTTATTAAACATTGATTTTTGTCAAAAGTATGATTGGTTTCCAAAAGGTTCATTTAATTTTTTTTCGTTTTTATTTATTAATAAAGTGATGATTAGAAAGTAATTTTTAATTCATTTATTAATAATGACGTCACAAAGTGAATACCAATCTTTTGAAGAAATTGGAATAATATATATTAAATCATTTCCCACACAATTATCCGAAATCTCGTACCCTTTGCAGCTCATTGCAATTTAAAAATGACTAAATTGTCCATACTATTATTAAATTTCCCGGTGAGGCCTAATCTTTATTAAAATAAATATTAATATTACTACTGTACTGGAACATAAAATAACCTTTTGTTTTCCTCCACCAGGTTTAATTTATCTTTCAGAGGGTTTAAAAGGTTGTGCATCACTGACTTATTATACAAGATAACGATACTACAGTGGATGGGATCGTATGGCGCAATAGGATCCATCATATCCTGTTCTTTGAATGAATGGATGATATTGCAGATCAAAAGGTATGATTTTCTAGGAATAATTATATTTAATTTCGTCTACTCTGGTGTCGGACATATCAGAAAACCTATGTCAACCTTCACCGAGTATCATTGAACGTGTTTCCTATTCACCAAAGTAAACCTTTATGTTCCTTGTACGTACGGCCACCTGCGCTTACAAAAGCTATATTTTAAAGCCGCATACAAGTCAGCGCAAAGGATAAAATGAAATATTATTTAAATTGTTTTGCTTATAGAAATACTTTGTTACGTTTTAGATTTTCGTGTAGACAAATTTGTTTGGCGTGCTGCGAAAAATAAATCACTGTAATATTCTACTCGACTGCCCGTCTACGCTCGAGTTTTAAAACTTTTGATTGAATGTTTAAATAATTGATAAATATGCAACAAACAATATGGCATAATGTTATTTTTTAAAGTTCAATATCTCATATATACACACATACATCTTCTTCCCCTTGTCCTGCTCAGGTCGGGGATCCATCATTTCGACAAGACGCCTCCAGCCGTCCCTGTCCTGCGCTACGTCAGCGGCATTCGTACGTAGCAGGTCCAGCTTCCTCGCACAGCCTCTGGAGTCGCTTCTCCCACTTGTGTCTGATACGGCCCACTGGATGTCTTCCTTCTGGAATAGCACTCCGAATTTTCCGCGGTATTCGATCATTCTTAATGCGTGGCCAAGCTACCTCAGTTGTGACTTTTCTGTGAAGAGTAGCAGTGGTTCGATGTTTAGCTCCTCCCGCATCATCGTATTCTTTTCGTTCCCATTTTGTGACCCCTGTAACTCCTCTCAAAAATCTCATTTCGCCAGCTTAGTCCCCGGAACGTGTTCGCTCGTTCAACATACAGATTTGGTGACCGCGCGGGGCGATGCACTCATTTGTGCCCTGCCAACTTTGTTTCGATACTTAGCTCAGCTTTCCTTATCACTGAGCTGTAAAGAGGACCCAGCACATCGCTTGCCGCACCTATTCCACGGTCAATTTCTCCATCTTGCCGACCATTGCTTGAGAATTCAACCCCAAGGTATTTAAATTGGTCAATCTGTTTCAACTGTGCCCCGTTGGCGAAGATGTTACACTGAGTTTGGTCTCTTCCTATAACCATAAGTTTAATATCTCCCGAATGAATGACACGTTGTGAGCTAAACATAGTGTTGAGTTGAACCAGAAATTCTAGACCGAAATAGCTTCGTAAATTTCATGACGCTAGAGCTCAGGGTTTGTTGGTTTTTCCGAGAAATTCGTACGGATAAATACTAATAGATTTTCATGAATAATTAACTAATCAACAATTCATAAGCGTAAAATGTGTATTGACGGCCTCCATGGTCGAGGGGTATGGCTCTCGACTACGAATCCGAAGGTCGCGGGTTCTAATCCCGGCGTGCGTAAGTAATTTTTATTTAATTAGTTTTTGTTGTTTCACAATTAATTTATTTAAAAAATATATATTTGCGCACTTTCCAGAGTGGAAGATATTCTCAGTATCGCCCTGGTGAAAGACCACCATTCAGAATTGAAACGTTGCTTGAAATGGCTTTTAGCCGTGTTTGGTGACCAGATCTGAATAGCCAGGTATTTCCCCTTTTCCCCACCTTCCTCTCCCCCTTCTCCTTCCCCTCCCCAATACCTTCAGCCTCACAACATTCCCCAATTGGGAATGCCATAGTCTCACTGTCTCCAGACGATTGGGAGCAGTTTTGGGACTCTTGTACGGTATTCATATAAAAAAAAATAATTGAAAACACCCTGAAGTTTGCTTCGATAATAAATTTTAGGATGGGGAGGTGCGCTTGATGCATTTATTTAACCTCTACAAATTACTCAAAAACATATTATAAAAGTTATGTACAATAAAAATAAAACTTTTTCAACTGATTTGTCATACATACATACAAAGAATCTATATAAAAGTTATTCAATATCCGTAAACGGTTTGTTTTACAAACCTTGAAATATGTCTTTAAAAATACAACAAATCGGATGTTTTATTCTACTCAATCGTACGCTAAATTAATACAAACACAGCCGTTTTATCGGTCCCCGTACAGTGAACCTTTTACCAAAAGAAATTCAAACAACAATTTTTTTTTTCTATAAGAAGCAATCACTTTGTGGTTTGACATTGTATTAAGTAAATGAAACACGTTATTATAAACCACGAATATTTATTTTTTCACCAACCGGTTTCGCTTAACTCAAGCTTCAACAGGATAAATATAAGTATTAGATTTATAAACAATAATTCTTAGCCTGAAACACTCATCCAAATTGAAAAGCCGAAGTTTCAGGCTAATAATTATTGTTTATAAAAATTATTGTTACCCTTTGCGCTATGCACAAAAATCTTGTCTAAAAAAAAAAAAAAACTTTAGTTTATCAATTAATAAGTATTAGAATTTAGTTATTATATTTGCCCTGAGGAAGCTTGAGTTAAGCGAAACCGGTTGGTGAAAATAAAATATATTCGTGGTTTATAACAACGTGTTTCATTTACTTAACAAATAAATGATCTTTCTACGTAAAAGAAGTAAAATTATGGTTAAATGATCTAGATGTTGCATTGCTTCTATAAAATCGTTGTTATTTCTTTCTGCTTACTTTAACTATACGAGTAACTTCAACATTTACTAATTTTTATATTTTTATATAAAATTTATAAACATAAATTCTGCTTACTTATAGTATAATTCTAAAATTTCCATTTAATATTGTACTTTCTTGTTGTCACAATACTTTAAATAATTAATGTTCTTGTACTCTTACTTAAATTACTCATATTATCCACACAAAGGCAGTGCCTATGTGGGTTCCCATGTCTTATTATTTTAATCTCAACAATGCATGTAAAAAAAATGTATCTCATTTATGTCTAAAAAAGGAGAAAAAAAGCTTATTTGCTCCGTCACTATTGACGGTCTTTACTAATCTCACAATAATTACACGACCTACCAAATGAACTGGCCTTTGAATCACGGCTGATGATTCTCCTTTATACTCAAACGCATAAAGGCAGCAATTTGTTTGTTTGCTCGAATAATGTGTACGGTTTGCATTGAGAGCCAGAGAGCCGGCAAATAGTTAGCAATAGTCCGCGATCCATATCCATTAGTAGGCGTCGATTCTTCGGCCCGAATTCAGATACAGCTCACAGTCGCGCTATTGCCTCTCGCACACTATGTGAACACTGAACAATGATAGTACTAGAAGGGGTCATGCGAAGTTGTTGTATGTATATATTGATTTGCCTTTAGAAGGCGAAACCGCTGGCACGCGTAATTTAAATATGTACCTGGTGCATAAAAAATATTGTGATATGATTGAAAAAATGGGTTTTACCGTTGCAGATATCTACCATGATGTGAAACATATGGCCAAAAGAGGGTTACTGGAAATTCAACTTAAAAACGTGGTTCGTGCGGGGGCAATTAATTTTTCGTCGGTATTATCGATCTCAATTTATAATATTGCATTTATAGTGCGATGAGTGCAAGTTTTTTTTTTTATGAGGATGCGAATTTTTGCGCAAAAACACGAATTTCGCCATTTTCACGCGAATATCGGGAAATTCGTAATTTCTGTATTCTGTATTCTACTATAAGAAAGTAACATTGTGCGTTCTAAATATTTATTTGTCTGATTTTGACGCGCTTCAATAGCCATAAAATGGAACACGGCTAACATTATGTCGAAAATGTCTCTTACTCTCATTCCTTATTATTACTCTCACTCGTGTATATATTAGTAAAATTTTGTGATTTTTTTAAATACCGCTGAAAAACCCAATTTTCCCAAAAATAATGCAAATTTCACCGAAAAAAAAACATCTTTTTACCTCACTCGCTTAAAAATAATAATTTTCTGATTGTAAGTCGCTGTAAGTCTATTATGCGTTAATTTATTTGTTTTGAATAGTAATAATAATAACATAGCTTTTATAGGTAAATCGCAGTTTTGTGTTATTCCAAATAAACTTCAAAATAATGATTTTATTTTTTAAAGACATCTCACAAATCCCAAGATGAAAGCACAAAATGCATACTAAGAGTGAAGTATGCTCGTCAACTAATTTAAAATAGATTTTTCCGCCATCGCAATAGAACCGGACAAACTTCTATTTTGAAATACACCCCTTGCACCCCTTCCACTTCCATGTAATTCTGTTTATTCTTTTATTTATGTACATAAATGATTATGGGCAGCGGTACTACTGTACGCAATTCAGGTTTATGAAAAACAATAAAAAATTTCCCCATTATCCATATAAACCACGTATTTCCAGACACCATGTACACAAGCCATGTGTGTGTTCTGTCCATGATCTGTTCTAGCGATTGCCTCTGCGTTTGCGATCAATTACACGGCTCCCGAACACCGCCGTTTAACCCCCGCTGCTGTGTTATGACGGATCGCATGCTCCGATAGCTTTTTTGTAATTACCATCCACTGATAGCGTCCATCCGTGCCACCCGAGTGATCGACTTCTATTCGCCACTTTTGTTCAAGTTTTTTGTGTCTGTACAACACCCAAAGGGGGTTAAACCCTACATGGATAGGTGCAGGAATCACATCGTATATTGATTAAAAATATTCATTGTCAATGAGGCTCCAATGTAAATGCGAAAGCAATTTCTATGTCGGTAACACATTCCCCGGAGACAATGATATATAAATAGATGCAGTCTCATGTACTGAACGGCTGAAGTGAGTGCATGCTATTAATATAGGTATAAAAAATGTGAAATTGCACATGGCCCGGTATTTCAGTTGCTTTTTGCTCGCTATCAGAGATATATACGTAATTTCAATTCAATTAATGTAAATTTTAGTAATGGTATCAATACTCTTCTCAATTTTAACGAAGGATTAATGGTTCCTAAGTATACAAACAAATATGGACAAAAAACTGATTCCTAGCTGTTTAAATATGTTACCCGCTGAAATAATAAAAAAAAACTGTATTAAAACTAAACAGTTAATAAATATATTGAAAACTTGGCTAGCTGAAACAAACTATTTGTATTAGATAATTAGGAAATATTATTTTATATACGATTGTTGTCTTTTGTTTTTTAAATTAAAAAATATATATTTTTGAGTATGATTCTTTATGCTTTAAGTTTGTTACATATGTTTTTATGTTTTGTTTTTATTTGCCTGCATGCAGGACCAATCTTAGGATAAATTCTCCAATTCCCCGTATTTGTGCGCAATATAACGACAATTTCACAATATCGACATTCTTCACAATACCCTTTTAAAATATCGAACCGAAGTAATACGTACGACCACAAATTGATGCACGTGTGTAAAATGTATCGAGAGTATCTCCTGTCCCGATCCTATTTCCCTCTTTCTTTTCCCCTTTCCTTCTTATTTTGTTTTTCTCTTTATTTTCTTAGCTTCATTAATAAAACACCTGTATATAACAAGATTTTTTGGCTTACCTTTTGTTAAACTTCCTTTGTATATATATTTGTATTAAAAGCTGTTTGTTTCTTACAAATAAATAAATAAATGTTTTTTTATTTTATATAGATATACATATTTTGAACCTTAACTGTAAATTTAGGATAAAGTTTTGAATAACAAGCTCCTGTTAGACAAATTACAAAAAAAATAGTTTATTGGGACTTTTTGAATTATTTTTTTGTAAAGTGTCTTAAATTAAAATTTAAAAAAAAACATTGTCTTGGCAGGGTTTCTAGCTTATTACTTCCAGCATAGTTTCTAGCAACTTGACGAACGTAAATATCTTCGATAGTGAGTTTAAAAAGCAACTGATATACCGGACCTATAATATCATTAATATCCAGAGGGCAGAGCAGATTTTTTTTACGGTCGATGAAAAAAACCCCCATGTTTCAATTCTAGATTATTCCTGATCACTTTTAAAAATGTAATAACGCATCAAGTCCCAATTGTTCGACGCCAGTGGAACATGGCATCTTCATTTTTAAAGAATTTTTGCGAGGTTGAAGAAAGTAGGGAGGGAAAGGAGACAATGTAGAAAACCTTTTTGTTGTGCCCGGCTATTCAAGCCAGGTAACTAAACATAGTTTTAGCCATTTCAAGCAACGCAACGCTACGATTCTTTCTAGTCTTTCATCGGGGCGGCGCCGAGAATTATTTCCACCTGCAACGATTGTTGTATGGCATTTCATGTTGTATAAAATTGGAAATTGTGATCACTTGAAGGAACGAAGATTGACAGAACTCCCGCTCGCCTATTCATAAACATAGTTTTTGGAATAGGTACTTTACAAACTTTGTAATTTCGTTAATTCGGTAGCATTATTATGCGACAAATGACTCACTGGCGTTTAAAGTCAACACTTTCGATAACATTGAGTTTTTCTTTTGTTAAAACTACGCAAATACCGATGTTTTTAAAGAATGTCATTAGCTGAATGACAGCTGTCATCCGAGAGAACCGGAACCGCAGTTAAGCAAAAAATCTTTAAGCTTAAGGATAAAGACAATGCCTTATCCTTAAAAAGAACCGGAATCGGGTCCCTGGTCTTTGCACCACACGATGGAAGAATATATCGTACTAATATCCGAGTATATGATAGAGATCTGCTGTCTCGTTCGTATCTATGACAAGTCATCTCACCGCTTCCAACTGCGGCGGTCTTGTCCAGGATGTGCTAGATTTCGTTTTGCGTGTCATTGCTTTTTATGCGATTTATTGATCCACATATCAATTCAGATTCGTCACATCCTATAAAAATGAATTTCTCCTAGTCGATTCCGGATCGTTTCCGGACACTTGATAGCCTGCGATACGTCAACGTTGCACCTTTAACCATGTCATAAAATTAGCCTTTATGTTAAGGTTTTATCTGTACAGTACTGGCCTTTGTCCTCTGTTCTAATTAGTCTTTATCCCCAACCAGTACGCAAAAAAAAATCAATAGATCGAATAATTATCAAACGATAATATTTCGATTCAAACACTCGCGACATCAAATCGTGCCCATGGAACAACAGGGTTCTATCTGACACGGCAATGTTATGCGATATTGAACTCTAAATGAGTACCCTTTAGAGCCCATTATCGCATGACGTTGCTGTGTCAGATATAACCTTGTTGTTCCAAGGACACAAATATCAGAAAAATCAGAAAATCAAATATCAAAAATAAATTCGGGAAGGCCATGAAAAGGAATAAATCTGACATGATAATATTTCAGGATTCGATACCCCCCCACTATGAACATGAAAATAATCTGGGAAGGTTATAAAATTTTAAAAATGTTATAATAATAAAAACACTTTTTCAAAATTCGCGGAACAATCTCTTAGTGAATAATCACGTCCCGCTTTACAATGAGTCTAAACCTTTACATATAGAATGAAAGGGTCTAGATTAAATTTACTTGAACAGTTGGAAATTAATAAACTAACGACTGATCCTAATAAAACATTAATTAATAAAGTAAGGAAACTTTTTTCTTCACCACTTCTCAGTATGTTCACATTATCAAAACGATATAACACATTTAAATAAAGCAATTAAGAAAACGTTAACATTTAAATAGGGGAAACACATTATAAATGTAAAAACCTCATAGAATAGAGAATATTAATTATACGAGTATACTAACTAAATCGGTTTTTACCGATAATAAATAATAATTATTACAATCACCCTACCAAATTAGAATTGGGTTGGACTAAATAAAATCGTATAAATAAGTCGTCGTAATATGGATTAACCGCAGTTTGAAAATGGCCTTGAACGCCGAAACAGCTCTCACAATAATAAATAAATAAAAAAACTAAAATACTCGCAGAACTTCATAACAACATTATTGAATTTGATTCACAGAAAACTGTTGCTCATTATGACTATGTTCAAATGATGAAAGGTGTTTTCTATAAATGTCTCGATGACTACCCTGTTATTTAATCACGCACTTTCTCCCTACAAATTATATTTGCATTAACGCCTCTATTAAGGCTGTGTTCACTTCCTAATTAATTTCGTCAGTAGAAATATTCGTGTTTTACGGTTTCCTTATTATAAACGCGTTTCTCATTAACAGCCCCCTGAATTTTATTTTGCTTAAATCTTCCCGAATGTTCGCTCATTACGGGCTGTTTGAACAGGCGCCAGAAATATCCTTCTGTGATCGGTAGGATATTATTTGGTTCCCAAAATAGCTACCTCCAGTTCGTGCACCTCAACGGTCCTGTGGAACATTAAAACGTCCTAAAAAGCCGCATTTAGCTGTTAAAATTCTGGCAACGATAAATAAATATTTAATGCGTTCGTTCGCTTTAGAAAAAAACATCTTCGTTCGTTTCCAGATGAAATGAAGATGTTTGGTGAACAAGCTTTTGGGTGCCATAATTGATTTTACAGCGAAAGTAATGCCTTGTGACGACTATTACTGTCTCTAAACAAAGAAACATTAATTTGAAACTTTTATTTCATTACAAACATTTGTTTTCAAAATATATCTAAATAATAAAGTTCTTTAGTAGGTACCTACTTGTGTTTTCCATTTTGAAAATATTCTACCCAAACAACCAGAGTGGTATATCTATTTACTAACCTCAATACAACATGGCGGGTTCAATGTTTTTCATACTAATTTTAAAACGTTATAGCAACAGTTTTACATATTGGATTTCATTCAAACTACTCTCCTAAACCTTCCAGGCACTAATAAAAAACAAACTATGCTATTTTAAGCGAAACC
>JAHDVE020008734.1:0-53231 GCA_022606495.2 Halesus radiatus | reverse complement strand
GTAGGTATGAGTTAACCACAAATAATAAACAATATTTACATTGTTCAGTCATCACAACACAATGGAAAGATAAAAAAGCCGCGAGACTAAAAAGTTTATAGAAGTTTTTTCAAGATTAGCAACATTCAGACGATGCATTCTTAAGGTATTGAATCATAAAGCATGATTCGTATGGCATTGAAACGTGTTGTTTTCGTAGGGACGGTATATACCTAGTCTAGGATTCAATGCCAATACAATAATATGTACCCAACATAAAAGTTACAACATACTGATGATAAAAAAACATGCCTTAATTAGTTTATTGAGGCCAGAATAAATTAAAGCTGAGGCTGGCATTGCACAAATATGGATAAATCTCTATTTTTGATAAGTAAATGATGCATAGTTAAATAAAATAATTTTAGAATCAAATAATATAACCGGTCTTTATAATCGGACATTGTTATTGTAAAACAGTACCTACTTTAATATTATGAATAAATCCAATTTAGAAATAGAACATATTCAAATTTTTCGAATGGATGACAGATGATGTCATAGTGACACATAACGAGTTTCATGTTGTTATTGTTTAAATATTGTTGTATTTTATTTACCTTTTTAGCGATGGCATAAAGCACCGACATTAATTCAGAGTCTCCCCTGCTGGGAGGAGTAACCTCTCCAGCCAGAGGCTTGCTGGCACCAGCCATGTCTTCTTGAGATTCGGTCTGAAACAATTCAGAAAATGTGACAGAAACGACAAATTGTAACAGTACATCGAAGGCGTAAGATTTATTTTGGATGCACTATACAAATAATAAAACATACCATAGTCTATTTCTAACCGTTCTCTAAATAACAAACTATAAAATAAAAACTACACACTTCACACAAGCGCCACGACGGGCCGGTAAAAATACCTGATTATAAATAACGTTTTTGTATAACAATCTACATGCGACGACGCAATTTATAAATATTTGAGTAACGCGCCGCGCCCGATAAAAGCGTACGCAGATTGAATTCGAAAATATTATGTTATTTGTCGGCCTGCTAGCGAGCGAGAACGTCCACCGCTTCTACAAGATATTAGATCATGCATTTATTTTTAATCAAGACGTTGTACGAACCGTGATGTCAGGTGTCAGGTCACCACAGCATTTATTTGACGTTTCGACCGTTTGGAAAAACAAGTTTCCGCCTGACGCGGTAGTATTATGCGATAATAAACTCTAAAATTAATTTTTATAAAGCTCATTGTTGCGTGATATTACTGTGTCAGATAGAATCTTGGTTTTCTGAGGGATCGGTGTATAAAGCGTAGTAACTAAAAATGAGTGACATCTATTGGTACGCGCGAATATTAAATCATATTGATCCTCAAAAAAAATAAATATATAAAACAAGTATCAATGAATTGGTGCCAATAAAATCTATTTCCTCTGAATCATCTTAGTAAACGACGCAGCGCCCTCAATTTTGTCTACTTTAGTTTTAAACTCTAATATATATATTTTTTTTTTGAACGAGTTATTTTATTAATTTACATAAAAGGCGTTACGTTTTTTCCAAATTATTTTCGAAATGCTAAACAAATAATATTTCTATACATAATATTTTCAGAGAGAACTCTTCATCTTCCCTCAACAGACCATGATTTTTTAGTTATTACTAATATATTTAGTAACTGAATTTCAATAGCCAAATTATTTCATATTTTCCGATCGCCTATTTTACTACTCTACTCGCCACCCTACTCAATAATTTTGTAAAAACATTGTTTGATATTGTCAATAATAACAATATTTTACGGCGAAAAACTAAAAATATAGTAGGGTCACTATCCCAAGATGCTTGATAAAATTATCAAAATAAAGAAACTTTAAAAAGGTTTTTTTTTTATTTAACCTAAGTAGGTACATAACCAACTACAGTTAAAAAATAAATTTATTTATGAAAACTTACAAACCACTCACAGCTCAAGTTTTATAGCTAATGGCTAAATTTATATCCAAGCACTGACTAAATACAAAGGCATTTTTCCATTATAGTACCAAATACCGTAGAAATATGACAATATGCGCAGCTCCTGACATTTACCATACATTGAGATCCCAACATGCTACACAAGCGACCCTAGCGGCGCGAGTTGGCGGACTTGGGTTTTTCCAAACATTTTAATAGATTTTCTGTGAAACATATTCTTAATAAATTACAAAAGTCGAAAATTCAAGAAATAAATATTAGGTAAACTACATATATTATGATTTTATTCCAATTTGCTCATATATATACGTGTTGTGAAAAGAGGCTATCAGGATTGGATTAACATTTTAAAGCCTCGCTGCTCGTGCACTTGACTGTCTAAATTGTTTAGAAAGAGAATAAAATATTTATTACAACAGCAATACAGTCTGAAAACGCCATAGCCCGGGACGTTAGAGGCGCTAGCGTAGCATTTTAGCACTATTGTATTGTATTTTGACGTCTATGATATTTGATTACACGCGTAGCTTTGTCAAAATACTGGCAACATGCTACACTAGGGCCTCTAGCGGCCCGGTTACAGCGCTTCCCGACTCTATTAGTATTATAATTATTATTTTATTCTCTTTCTATACAATTTAGACAGTGGGCCAGCAACAATCCTAATAGCCTCTTTAAAAAAAAAAAAATATATATATATATATATATATATATATAAACAAAGAACAAAAAAATAACACACCCCCATACACACAAGCTCAGCTTCATTATAGGGGTACATCTTATATAAATATTGAACTTTTGAAAAATATTGTAACCTTGTTTAATTATTAATTATGTGTCTTTTTTTGAATAAATTAAAAAAAATATATATATATATATATATACATGAGCAAAAAAGGAGTAAAGTCATATCTAGGTTGCTAAATATATTTTTTTTAAATTTTAGGTTTCTTTAAATTATTAAGAATATATTTCGCAGCAAGTCTATTAAAATTTATGAAAAAAAAAATATACAACTCGGGCCGCTAGAGGGCGCTCGTGTAGTATGTTTCCATCAAATGGCGAGACCTGGAGCTATTGTTATTTTTAAGTATTTGTTAGTACTTAGTTTATTACCTGAATTTCGTTGATTTTGTTGTGTCATATTTTATACCGAATAAGATGGTACATAATTTTTTACCAGTAGCTTTCAACCAATTACTGTCATGACAATAAAATAATGCGAGATATAAAATAAAATATCCAATTTATTTTATGTCTCACTCCACAATAATCATGCTTCGAACTACTTCGTAAACGCCATACTATATTCAAACAGATAACTGTAGAATAATTTAAAAGAGATTATTGTTTGTGTGGTGGTGTACTATATTGAATGACTACTGCTGGGTAATATGGGACTGCTAGCGAGTGTTTCAAACTATTTCGAACCAATTTGAACCACTATCGTTGTGCACAAATACATTCAAACGTGCACTCTAAATGATTTGCCTGTACCTATCGATTTATGATAAGATAATAATATTAAAGTTGTAATAATTAAGATAAAGTGTACTTGAAGTGAAATAACACAAAACTACGCTATATAAATGCCATATAATTATTATTATTATTATACCACATAAGAGATATTGGTTTTTGTACATTATTTTCGTAGTGACGCCTATCGGTAGCGTGGCCGAGCGGTCTAAGGCGCTGGTTTAAGGCACCAGTCTCTTCGGAGGCGTGGGTTCGAATCCCACCGCTGCCAAAAGCATATTTTTTGCTTTTTTTAATCCAACATGAAAATGATACTTCTTTTGACCTACCAAATTTAAATAATTTTTTAACAACTTATTTTATTATTACTAGAGTTTTGCCCGTTGCACCCAACGGCAGTGATAAAATTATGTTACTATTCCCCAAATGTAAATTCATAATTTTATTATTCCAAATTGATACTTGAATTAATTTTCCTTCATTATTCCCTAATTTAAATCATAATTTGACACCTACGATTTAATATTTTCATAATACATGTTAAACTAAGTTATCCGCATATTTCAGTGAACCCAACTGAACCTAATCAACTCCAACCTAACCTAACCACACCTAACTTTACCTAAATCTCGAGTATCATAAACTAAAACATAATATTATAGAATGCGTGAAAAGTTCACGTAGGTACGTACCTACGTAGATACTCACATTTAAAAAATGTAAAAAAAATTCTATTTAAAAAAATGGCTTGCAAAAATAAGATATATATTTT
The DNA here is from genome assembly GCA_022606495.2 of Halesus radiatus. NCBI lineage: Eukaryota > Metazoa > Arthropoda > Insecta > Trichoptera > Limnephilidae > Halesus > Halesus radiatus. Next base: position 49,006 of record JAHDVE020008734.1, on the reverse strand, counting down.
GATAGAAAGCAGTCACTTTGTGATTAGACATATTTAATGAAAATAAAACAAAAGCTTTGTTTATAGCCACGAGAATTTTATTTAATTTTATTAGGACCGACCGGTTTCGCTTAACACAACCAGCATCAAGGTACAAAATTAAAATGACAGAATTGACAGTTTAATTTTGTACCCTGAAAACCGGTCGGTCCTAATAAAAGTAAATAAAATTCTCGTGGTTATAAACAAAGTTTTTTAAATTTTATTTTAATTAACTAACTAACTAACCATCACGCCGTTTCCCCGCAGGGGTAGGCAGAGAGGACGGACCGCCAGACAACTCGATCTTGGCATACACTTCTTGCTTCATTCACTTTCATACAACGTCTCATACATTCTCTTCTTTTATTCCGACTTCTGACATGGCCCGACTCAAGTATTTGATTCACTTGATCGTGCCACGTCTTCCTTGGACGTCCCCGGCTTCTTCTTCCATTCACATTCGCGTCATATATTCTCCTTACACTCCTTTCTTCATTCATTCGCTGTTCATGCCCAAACCATCTAAGCGTCCCTTTCTTAATCTTGCTCACTACGCTTACACCAGCCTTGCATTCGAATTTACGAATTTTCAGTTATAAAATATATGATTATTGGTAGGTACCTTACTACTTTCATCCCTCGGTTCCAAAACCAAAATTTAAATTTGGAAACAATCGAATGACAAGATATAGAAAACTGGAAGGATGACTGCCATAATATGTGAAACCGTTTTTTGATTCTCCTAAACAACCTTGTTTTTTCTTTTCTTCATATAGGTCCTTTTTCTGGTGAGGTCTTCGATTGCGTGATTCGCAAAACATGTAAATAGGTACCGAAATATTGTCGACAATGTCAACCTATTAATCGCACCACATTGACCACAACAAGAACATTACGACATTAGATATTTTTGATAATTAGTATATTCTAAGACAATTACAATGTGTGCTTGACACAGTGGATTCAATTTAATAACATTCATATTCATCGCCATCGCAACTTATTCAGCGCGATAGAATCTATACTTCAAACTAGTGATGGGCATAATAAGACTGTTTCGAATTAATCGTTCGCACAAATAGACAAATAAAAAAAATTAAAAATATGTTAAAAAATAATAAAAAAAAAAAAACAAAAATGGATGGCAGGCGAAGCAGATGGCGGTCACCGTTGCGTTGGAGTGACCAAATTTCGCAGGTGTCCAGAACTTCGGTGTACGCAGTTCCCGCGCAGCGCAGAATCACGAGGATTGGAGCCTTGTACACGAGGGAGATTGATTGTGGGCCACGATCTTCAGCAGCGCGGAAACGACTCAAGAAGATCGGATTGTAAAAAATGGAGCGAGCTGTCCTCTACAAACTAGTGGTGGGCGAAGCGGCTCGGTTTAGTGAGCCGGATCACTAAATCAGCTTTTTGTAGTGTACCGGTTCGGTAATCCGGCTCATTTGAACGATGGTTCGCGTCCCCCCGCACCATGCCCTCTCCGTCGCTCCCTTGGCCCTCCTTAAGACGTTCTTACACGATACTTTCTTCGTCCAGTTTTCATGTGGATTGTCTTTACAGAGAGCTGTTTTAGTGATCCGGCTCACTAAACCGAGCCGCTTCGCCCACAACTACTACAAACATCGCGGTTTGGTATAATAATAATAATATTTATTTGAAACACACTTTAAGAAAGCTTTGACTACCCAACTAGGAACACATCCCGTTTTAGGACAGTCAAATTGACAAGTTTAGTTAATATTAAGTGTCATTATACAAAAGCAGAAGGGAAAAGGCTATTATTGACATAGTATGATAATATAATATAACTCAGGGATGGAGCATATAGTTAATAACATATTAAATATATTTTATTCAGTAAATATAAAAAGTTATTTTAGAAAATTGTTTATAACCAAATGTTTGTCGCTTTTCATTTCCTTGGTTAGGGTTTTTAATCCTGTTACAATTATTTACAAAATTGCACAAAAAATTATCTCAATAATTTTGTGTAATTTGTTTCACTTATATTAATCCTTGTTGATGGATTAGAGATTTCCTTGTAACCTTGTAAGTATATAATATTAGGTACATTTGTAATTGTGTATGTTGGTATATACACAATTATTTTCAGAGTGTACTTAAAAATGATATTTGTTCTTATCAGAAAGTAGATACTTATTCCAAATGCCTTCGTACCAGTAAAATGCGTGTTTTCATACTTATTATTAGGCATTTAATTGCACCTAGACATTTATTATTTAGGAACTAAAAAATGCCATTACTATGGCAACATCAAGCTGCTCAATTTGTTTAAGGAATGTATCTTCACATTCAAATGTTTTCACGTATTCGTATTTGACAGTTTGTTTTAAAAAAACAGGGCAAAACATCATAATAATTTTTTTTTCGTTTTTTTTTTTATTTTTTTATATTTTTGATCCATGAGTTTTAAAAACATAAATTATTTATATTTATACCTAACATCTAATATATGATTATTTCATTTCATAAAATTACAGAAATACAAATAATTGTCTTTCTATGTAATTATCTTCCTTGCAATAATAAAATAAGTTTACATAAAATTATTTTAGGTAGAATCATCTCCTTTTGGAAGTACTACTAATATTCTGAACACCGTTTGGTGCACCGTTTAATGCACTTGGACCATTGTGTTTTTAAAAAATTACTTTGATATTCTGAGACATCTTTGTGTCACCATTTAAAACCTTTTAAACGATCTCAGCGCCCCCAATTTTTGTCTACTTTTAAACGTCAGACTATATTTAGTTTGTTATCAGTTTAGGTCAAAGACTAAATAACATAGTTTCTGTTTATTCTAAAAATAAATTATGGTCTACCATTGAGAACCCCGTTACAACTTGCAACCTCTCTTTCTGTTACATGCGTCGTTTATGAGAAAGATAGAGATATTACAACAAAGACGTTTCTAGCGTATCTTTAGGTTATTTTGTACATTTCAAATTAATTTGAATGATTAACATTTCGAAACATTATTTCGATTATTTACCTACTTCATATAAACATACTTCAGATAAACCAATAAAGTGTGTTGTGGGCGTGTCCGTGTTCCCGAAGTATGCTCAATTTTCCCTTACTTTTACTGAAATCGATCAAACATTTTCAAGTAGGTGTAGGTACCCACCTACTCATCGAAATTCTATATTGTGCAAATAAACTATTTCCTTGGCTTGTCTGAGGCCTAGGAGCCGAACGTCTTATGTTAACTGGCAACATTAGTTTTCTTTCAGATCGATAAAGATCACACTTCTAAATAGGTAATATATATTCAGTGATAATCAAATCAATAGACAACTGCACAAAAATAGCGACATGAGAGAACTCTATCATTATCTTCCAAAAACTCTAAAATAAGCAACGTCTTTGAAGCACGTAGAGAAACTATAGATTTATAATCGCGACTCTTCCATCAGCTGAGGTGTCCGAGTGGTTAAGGAGTTGGACTTGAAATCCAATGGGTTCTACCCGCGCAGGTTCGAATCCTGTCCTCAGCGATTTTTTTATTGCGGATTTCTTTTTTAATTTAATATTTTTAAATTCAAAGTTCTGTTTTGTCATTTTTCACTGTTTTATGAAAATAAATATTGATCACCTTGATATTCCATAGTATATCAAATACACTTTCTTTTGGCGCTTATGGTTTAAAATTCATGCGCATTTTTTTTAAACTATTATCGAAAAACATTAAAACTACCTATATACCTAACAAGCAAATTTTTATAGCTTCCTTGACATTACAAATAACTTCGAAATAATAATAATATAAACATAAAAGCGCCCTTAAGGTGATTTTTCACAAAAACGGCGCTATGCAAGTCATCCAATTGTTATTATTATTTTTATTAAAAGATCAATTGTTTTATTATCAGCGACATCTAAGTAACCGTTGTTGAACACAGAGGAGGTTTGAAACTTCGCTTAGCCGTGATCACTATATTAGTACCTAGCCACCTACACAGGAATGATGCGATGAAAAATAATATTACGTTATCATATTTTATAAACTTATTGCAATATATAAAAAAAAACTTCTATGAAATACGCCCGTGAAAAATCACGAGATATAACTTAACTGAATAAATTTGTTTCCACATAATAAAAAAAATATTTTCTAGAAATCCGTTTAGTGAAAAATCTCGGAAAGGTAAAAAAAATATATCCAGTTTCTTGATTTTAGATTATTTGTTCCGAAGGGAAAGTTTGGAGATTTCATAACTAACGCATAATCATTTCCTCTGATCCGCCGATAGCTCACATGTGAACGTGAAACAACTTTATATGACCGAAACTACCGAACGCTCACATGCGAGCGTTCTAATTCATCCTTAAAATGTTACCGGAATTTTTTACTCCAAATATGGTCGTCCTGTTTCATACAAACCTTAATTTTGGATTTGAGGCCAAAATACTCACCTAAGCCTAATGATCTTTTTTTCATCAAAAATAATAGTATTATGGTGGACTTCAAATTAAATTAAAAACGACAAATAAACACAAAAAAAGATCATTAGCTTTAGGTGAATATTTTGGCCTCAAATCCAAAATTAAGTTTTGTATGAAACAGGCCGCGCAGCCGTTCCTCTTAACACCCTGTATGTATATAAAGTTTTATTTATTTATTTTATTTATTGTATCTGTAGTCTCGGCCTCTCAGCCGACGATCAGACTTAAAAAATAGAAATGTAATTTTTTTTTAAAATTTTTAATATTTTCGATGTTTCACCCTTTTCCCCGATATTGATGGTAGTAGGAGGAACACAATGATTCGGTTGCGTCATGATTTCACAGAAAAATTGCCTTTCCATGTTCCTAATTTTGTTGCTACTACAGAAAACATTCTTGAAATGTTTTTAATTTTTTTTCCATAATTTTGAGTTATAAAATACTAGAATCGAAATAGAATAAGAAACTCCAGTGGAAAATATAATGGCTTTAAAAACATATATTCGTATAGATCAGCAAATGCCGATTCTGAATATATAACTTTCATCGTATATGTATAATTAAACGTAGATTTTATAAATCGTTATATAAAAGTGAATTAAAAACTGTACGATCAAAACACCATGTTCTGTTGGTACCACTGCTTCTGACGTCACACGTGCCGTTTTTTGAGCCCGACTATAACCCGATAAGGTTTTTTTCCGCTGTTATCATGCTTTTGGCTTATAATTTCGCTGTTTACAGTTTCATTTCGCTCGTAAAATCATTATGTTTGTTTATTGCGACTACTTGAGAGTTTTTGATGAAAATTCATACCAATTTTAACGAATTTGTCCACGTAATAATAATCTATACCCCTTCCAACAACAATGTCATTGGCACATTGGTGATTATTTCTTCAATTATTCTGGAAGCGGAGGATTTTTAATTATAACCTATTATTTTTTACAATTCATAATATATTTATTTTTATTTCAAGCCAATGAAGTTACACCAATATTTCAAACCTATTCAATTTATCCAAAACATTCAAGTTAATATCTGTCTACTGCTGTCACGGTCTGTTGAAGTCCGCAGATGCGCAACGCGCATGTGTCTGTTTTCTGCGCATGCGCAGAAAAATAATAGAGGCTATTAACGCAAGCGATTCTGATTTTAAACTAGTTCTTAAAAAGTAAGCTATGGACTTTCATTGAACGCTGATAAATTGTTAATTAGTTGCGGATATGAATTTATTTTTACACTTTGGTACAATTCACCTACATTAGTAACGAGACGCTGATATTCTACAATGTTTCCTTCAATTAAAAGCAGTTAAATTTGAGTATAAAGTTCTCGAAGTTTTGTATGAAATCCATACAATATCGATTACCGCCCATTGAACTGCTAATCCGACTGGCTCGTGTGACGTCACACCCAACAAGCCGTAGCTTTCGTGCGTTTTTGGTGGCCTTTAAAAAATTTAAACTTTAACAATTATTTTAACCATGAAAACAAAAATTTAAAAATTAAAAATAAACATTAAGTTAGGATGTTAACATTAATAAAAAAATAAATTTAAAAAATCACTGGAGTTCTTTATTGAGATAGAATTTCAAGTGATGAAAGTGATTTTGTACAGAAAATGCCTCAGCGATATATGTACAATGGAACCTATCTCCCATTTTCCTATGCATAATATGCCGACTTATTTTACACGGTATTTTATGGAACGTATGAACGTGTCCATCGTTTAATCGGTTCGATTTTTCCAAATATCACCCTCACGCATAGGTAGGCACACACAAGCAAATTGTGTTTATTAATTTATTAAGGGTTTTGATCTTGAAAACTGTAATTGGTAAATAATATTAATTAGTTTGATTAAAAAACATCAAGATCTTTGTATAAGAACAAACATTATCATAAAACAAGATGATTAATTTTTGTAATCCGCATGAACTACCCACCTTTTTCACGTTTTATACATTATCTTACAAAAAAGGAGACAAAAGTTTTTTTGTGACCTCGACCTTTACCTACTTTATTTTCTTGGCAGATTTTGAACATATATTTTAATATCATCGGAGATGACGGTTGAGTGGTTACGATCCTTGGCTACGAATACGAAGGTCGCGGGTTCAAATCCCGGCGTGCGCAATTAAATTTTATTTGATTAAGTTGTGTTATTTCACAATTTATTAATTGAAAATAATATGTAGCTCATTCGCGGCACATTCCAGAGTGGTAGATACTGTTGGTATCGCCTTTGTGAAAGACCATCATTCAGAAACGTTGCTTAAAATGGATTTAACCATGTCTGGTGACTAGATCTGAAGATCCAGGTACTTCCCCACCTTCCTCTCCCCATTTTCTTCCCTTCCTCAATATCTTCAGTCTCACAATATACCCAGATTGGGGATGCCATAGTCTCACTGGCTCCAGACGGATGGAAGCAGCTGGGACTCTTGTGTGGTATCACAATAAAAAAGATGAACGTTGTTTTTGTTTCCATCCGAGTTATATTTTTAATTTATCACAAGTCGCCCTCGAAATACCTTTGACCAGAGGTGCCCTTATTAACACTCATGGAGATGGACTTTCAATTTATTAAGAGTCAAATCGACTACTCACTACAGCATGCCCTAGTTCGTAATAAAAATTATATTTATTGTATTAATCAAAAATCCGTTGAAATATTGCTCTCATTAACTCACTAATAGAATAAGGAATCTGCTGGCTATATAAATTAGTTAATCTACTCTTATAATAATAATGAAATTAAAAACAATATTACCAAAATTTCAAACACGCACAAACTTTACTAAAATTTCCCATGAATGTTTAAAATTATGGTAATATGATTTTTTAACGGAAATTAAATATACTCAGCGGATTCCTTATTCCATTGGTGATTTAATGAGAGGAACATTTCAGTAAAATATTGATTAATACAATATTTATATCATGATAATAGTTTCCATTCCGTTACCATGAAACTAAGTTTTAAACTATATATTTTCCAAAAATATAAAATTTAATCTAACCTATTTAAAATACAACAAATTTAATCTTTCACACTCAAAATTAATTACAAAATCAGACTTTGTTTAATTGAATAAAGAAGTAGGACATGGTAAAAACCCACTTTTTAATATTTTTTTATATGAATACCGCACAAGACTCCCAACTGCTCCCAACCGTCTGGAGCCAGTGAGACTATGGCATCCCCAATTGTTGAATGTTGCGAGGTTGAAGGTATTGGGGAGGCGAAGAAGAAGGGGAAGAGGTAGGTTGGGAAATACCTTGCTATCCAGATCTGGTCACCAAACATGGCTAAAAGCCATTGAAAGTAACGTTTCAATTCTGAATGGTGGTCTTTCACCAGGGCGATACTGAGAGCATCTTCCACTCTGAAGGTGCGCAAATATACTATATATTATTTTTAAACGAATTAATTGGGAAACAGCACAAATTAATTAAATAAAATTTACTTGCGCACGCCGGGATTTGAGCCCGCGACCTTCGGATTCGTAGTCGGGAGCCTTACCCCTCGACCACGGAGGCCGTCAAAAACACAACTTTTGAATCTAAATAATTTATTAAAAATATATGCAAATTTAACAGTTGTATTTAACCGACTAAATAAAGTGAATGAATAATTTTGCCCGTTGAAAATATATAACTTTGCAATATTCTACAACACATAACAATTTTAAAAAATCTAATTAGTGGGACATGGTAAAAAAGCAATGGCGAAATGACTTTGGCGAAAATGCTCTGGATCGATTTTCCATTATAATAATATTATTAAATTTCATAAAGAAGTTTAAAGTTCAATTTGATACAAAAGTAATTACGAATGACAATAAATTAGAATTAGCAATATTATGTAACAACGCCATGAGAAAATTTTAAAGACAAAACAATTCTTACAAAGTTTAAAAAAAATGCTAAGGGATCTACTGTCTTTTAAGCAAATTATATACAGTGGTGCCTCGCATAACGAACGCCTCGCACAGCGAACGCTGCACACAACGAACTTCCTTTTCGTTCATTTCACGATTCATACAACGAACTTCGCTTCACACAACGAACTTCGCTTCACACAACGAACTTCGCTTCACACAACGAAGTCGCCCACTTCACACGATCACTGCCGATTTATTGCATCCTTCCGCGCAGGCAGTCGTTAGTCACTGAGCAGTACGCTTAACTTACGCACGTGTCGCAGCAATCGTTCATCATTACAACGAAGTCGCCCGATCTTCTACGATCACTGCCGATTAATTGCATCCTCCCGCGCAGGCAGTCGTTAGACTCGTTAGTCACTGCGTAGTACGCTTAACTTACGCACGTATCGCAGCAATCGTTCTTCATTACGAATTAAATCGCACACGTATCACGGCATTTCTTAAAATTAAAAAATGTGTGTTTTTTTCATTATGTTTTTAGATGTATCTAAATAAAAATAATAACAAAAAATTTATCTTTTTTTTATGTCATCTTACCATATTTTATGCTACAGAACGAATTATTTTTTTTAACATGTATTGTTATGGGAAAACGCGTTTCACATAACGAACTTTTCGCATAACGAACTTGCTCCTGGAACGAATTAAGTTCGTTGTGTGAGGCACCACTGTACTTAAATTTAATATTTTTTCTGTTCAAAATATTTAATTTTGAAGAAAAATTAATAAACGTCAACACAGACATAGAAGAACTGAAATAAGACTTCCCTTTCGAAAGAAAACAAAATCGAAACACTCATTACTATATAAAGCCATGAAGATCTTCCAAAAAATACCGGCCAATATAAAGGAACCGGAAAATGTAAGGTGCAATTTTTAATGTCGTAATTTGCAAAGTTTAATTTGTTGTTCTTAATTGTATATTGTGACTTAAATTGTAAAAAGACATATGTTCACGTAAGAATACGTGTCATGTAACCAAAGTGTTATATTTTATGTTAAATAAATAATAAAATAAAGGTAACAAAGAAAATACTAAGAAGATAAAACAAACGAGAGACAAGTTTATTTATTAATTATTATATAATTTTGACGCTTTAAGAAGATATGTAAGGAATAAATATAAAAAATATATATATCGATATATATGTTACAGAATATTTTCTTAGTCCTCCTCACTAGGAGATCATGTCGACGGTTCCAACGAACAATGTCGGATGTGTAAATTGGTAACTTTGCATAAAAGCTGTAGTAGTTGCAATAATATGTTTTTCCAACGAAATAAATACGGTTTTATGCAAAATATCAAAAAGAACGCTATATTTCTTTTTCTCAAAAAATAATAAAAATGTAGATGTGAAACTCTAAACACAGAAATGACACTTTAAACAGCTCTAACAAGAATATACTGTTTGCACATCTAACGTTGTTCGTTGTTCGTTGGGACCGTCGATGTGTTGAGGCGACCTAGGTTTTGGATAGATCATAAGTTCATAGATCCGTACAGACCACTTTGGGAACCGATGGGAATACAGTTTTCAGCGACATCTATGTTTAAACTTCAAGGTTTGGGTGAGGTATTATCAGTGACTTATGACGATGTTTTTAAAATACTAGGCAGTTCTTTTTCTGATAATTCCTTAACCCAAGTGGAAGCATTCAATATTATATTAAGTATGTCATTTTCGAAGATTATAACGTTTGTTATTAAATAAATTATAAGAAGCTTCTATTAGAAGAAAATAATGACACATACCTATATATATGGATATGGACCTCCAATGATAACTGCAAAATGCCTACATGACCGGACATGTCGTTCTGGAAAAAATAGAAAAAGCAATGGTACCTTTTATCGGTTTTATCATAGTCAATATGCGTGTAAAGTAGGCACGCCGGTCACTCAAATGCTCCGGGCCGCGGCGGCCAGTGGCAAGCTGAGCGTCGCGGCGACTCCGTTCGTTGAGTTCGTTCGCGGTCGGAAGGATTCGGGCGACATCGACGGTGGCCTCACCCCAACTTTTTCCAAGGAACGTAGACGTTACGGCTTTGAAATATAAGTAACTGATACTAGTGCAGTTCCGGTGAGTTGTTCCAGATTTCAGCGTGCAGGGCGAAGATTACCCTGATGATGGTCATTTTCCGTTAGGAGAGGTCACCAGAGGAGAAGAATCATAACAAAAAATGCGACCTCGAATATAAATCCTAAGTTTAATAATTATTAATATATTTTTTTATTCTGTATAGGTACTAAATATCGATTACAGCCATAAAATTATTATTAATACCCATCTATAAAAAGGTCAGAAAAAATTACCAAGTAAGTACCCACTTACATAGTTATTATTTTGGTGCTTACCTCTTTAGAACCCCAATAAATTCTTTTATAAAAATTAGCCAGGAAGTTGCGAGATTAGCATTAGCTAAAAATGTTAACAGTATTAAAATAAATTCAATAAAGGATGGACGCTTATTTTGTCGCCAACGATTGGTTGGGATGGAAATCATTACATTATTAATAATATGCTGTGGTAATGCACGACGTCGATTACCACATCACCGGGCTCCTTGCACCGCCATTGTCAGGAGAAACTCTGTCGTGTGAAGTTGACAACCGTGATTTGAATTTCGAACTTATTTGGCGCGACTGACAGATCGATAAACGGCGATCAATTGTTTTCGAGAAAAATACAAAAGCGGCGGGAAATTGGAACATTGAACGTTTGACAATTGGAACAAATGACCGGCGCTCCATTATTTTATAGAAAAATACAAATAGAGGCGGGAAATTGGAACAAAAATGGAATAAAAAAATAGAATAATTTTGTGTTTAAATCAGTGATTGTTCAGTGTTGGGATGGTTTTATTGTATTTAATTCAAATTTATTATAAATTGTTAAGATGCAGTTTAAATTTGTGTTCAGTTTAGTCATTCTCCTCGTACTTAAAAGCGTCGTTAGTATTGATAAGAAAAATGTAGAAATTAACTGTCAAAGTTCAACGAAAAGCATTTTTGATGTCCTCGTACGAGACGAATCAGATGCAGAAGTGATTTTTAAATTGTTTTCTGGAAATTCAAGTTCTACGCGAAATAAAACGAACATTTTGAATTTTAAATTGGACGATAAATCGCTTTTGAAAAATGACAGTTCATTTGTGAATGGTGAACCTTATGAGCATTTTCGAGATTTAGAAACAACTGGTCTACACGACGAAGATGGTGATGTTTTGGACACAGAAGTCTTCAAAGAAGTGGAAGAAAGAAAATGTGAGTGATTATTTATATATAATTATTCGCATTATATTTTTTTAGAATAAAGTTATGAAGTTCTGAATTCTTGCTTGTCGTTTGGGTGCCATAATCGATTTGACGGCGAAAGTAATGCAATGACGACTAATAGTATCCCCATATAAAGAAAGAATTTTGAAAATTTTTATTTCATTAAAAACATTCAATTTTTTCAAAATACATCTAAATAATAAAGTTATTATGTAGTTGGTTAAGCGGTTGCCCCGGATAGGCAGAGGTCCTGGGTACGAGTCCTAGATGCGACTGAAATCTTTTTATTTTCTGTCGTTTTTTTTCCGTTTTCATGTTTCATTTAGGTTATGTTAATATTATTTTCTACAAATATTAAATATTAAAATGAGGTTTTTAAATCTTAATAAAAATAATTAAAAATGGAATTTATTAATAATTTATTTTATTGTTTGACAGAATTTTACGGTTCAAACAGACAAAATATTTTGCATAATTCAGACTAATTATTGCGACCGATGTGACCGTTTTTTCAAACAATTATATTAAAATTTTAGTCAGGTATAATTTACGTTCTGTTGCAACGAATACAATTCCCTTGCATAGTAATCGTGTGCTATAGAATCTTTAGGATTGCTGTAATCGCTGACAATTTAGATTCTACATATTTTTTGCCGAAGTCAAAGTCATGATTTAAATTTTGATTTCGTCAATTACGAATAATGTTTTGTAAACCGAATTACAGATAAAACCGAATAGAGAGATTATTTCTTGTGTAATTGGTGTACTGGATGGACCAAAAGATATAACGTCCTATATCATCAACAGTATTTGACTGGTCAGTTGTTGAGCTGACATCACGTCTGGGTTCAATCTAGGCATCGTGAGTTCAATTCCTCGGCCAAATTCCCCATCACGACACAAGCAACATTTTCCGTTTACTGCGATGGTAGTAGGAAATTTTCAAACATTGTCAGGTAATTCGTAAAAAAAATGAAGATTATGATAAACGTCGCTACCCCAGTATCCTATATTATCTGAGGTAATTGTTCCCCTACTTTAGGTGAAAGTAATCAAACATTTTGAAATTACGAAATTCTTTCTCGAACAGTAAATTAATTTTACTAACCCCCTGGGTCCTAGGAGTCGACGGGTCTTCTGTGAATTGGCGACATCAGTTTTCTCTAAAATCGTATAATGTACAGATTCCAGATTGTTGGTAGACACCTATCAACAATCCTACATACCGATTAAACGTTTTATTCCAAAGTATCGAGATGAAAAGATCGACGACATTGAAATATATTCTTTTTTAGGATATTAACCTCCCTACCCACAAGAACGTACGTGATACGGCCGTTATATTATCGCCCGAACGCAACAAGCCGTATTCCGTACGTCCAGGTAAAAAAAAGCTATACCCAAAATCCACAAACCATTCGTATACGTCAAGTTTGTTCGTGCGTCATCTCGTTTAGTATTTCGAGGTCAGCCGAAGCTAATTGATCTGTTCGAATATTTTCGTCTCTCCCATACAAGTTACGTCACTAGTCACACGTATTGCGAAATCTAATGAAAAAAAGCGATGTTTTTACCTACTTTGAATGATAACCCAAAGGACGGGCGGTTAAAATCCGAGTTGCCGTATATTATGTCAGAATAATTAATTGGATACACTATTAAAATTTCTCCTAGCTTCCAAATCGCATGGTTCTGTATCATAATGTTTCATTTATGCTCATCACTAAATTAAACATCAAGCAATCCATTAGCTACGAGGTGGAAAATTTATATAATTGGCGAAATAAAAAAATAAAAAAGTCTAGGTATATTTAAAAATAAATTGTTTTTCCTGAAATTAACTGAACAAAATAATTAAAATTGTAATGCATCTATTTAGGTAATCATCCTAGCGTAAAATTTTTTAGAAAACCGCCCAAATTCCGATAGCTAATAGCTATGCGTTTTTCTATGAAATGTCTATTTTAATCATTTTATATTCAGTGTAAATAAATTTTTAAAAATAAACCTGAATACGGTGATTCATCAATTTTAGTTTTGTCGAAAAAAAATTAAGATAATATCGACATTTTTGTTTTGTGTTGACGAATAAATTCTCTACACGCCAAAACGATATGTTGGTGGGGAGGGCGTTTGTGACGTCACACCAAGGGGCCGTTCCAAGTTCGGTGACAGCTGTCTTAGCAGCCAGTAGCGTTACCTACATCATACCCAAATTCATTGCTATGATAAGAGCCAGACAGTGAAAATATCCCATTATGAGGAACGTTCATACAAAACTGAATTTTGGATATGAGGCCTAAATTCTCATCCACACCGAATGATCTTTTTTTAACAACAGGTATAACAAATATCTAGTAAGGGTTAGAATAATTTTTTATAATTTTTACACTATAAATAATGAAACATATATCATTAAATAAATCGATTTTTCACGATTTTAGAGATAATTTTAGCAATTATTTAAGGGTTAATAGTGATTAAAAAATTACCCGTATACTATGAAAATATAATGAATAATAAAATTAAAAATTGGTAAAATAAGCATTGTGATGGGTTTAAATTTTAATTCAAAACCACTAAATTTACCCCGTACATAATTTAAAATATCGACCCGTGTTTTGTTTAAAATAATTTCCGAAGTTGCCTCTAAAATTATGAAAAATCTATTTCTTTAATGACCTATGTATGTCATAATATGCCTAAAACAAAAATAAATAAAATACTTCTAATCCGTACTAGATATTTACTTACGTACTTTTAAGTTTGGATTGTTATTTTGGCCTCAAATCCAAAATTAAGTTTTGTATGAAACCGGCAGCTCAGCCGTTCCTCTCATGTGGGTTTTTCAACCTTAATCTAAAATATGGACATTTTGTATAAATTATTATTAGAATTGTGCTATGTATCGGTAACTCCACACATTAATCAATTCTATGGTCCATCGTCTCAAACACATGGCATTGTCCATTGTTCTGGATTGGTGTCAATCTGTGGTTTCATTTCTAAATATTGTTTATTCTTTATTGAAAACATTACCTATTTGATCTTATTTGAGAAGTCGTTAGACCATTACTCGTAGTATGAATTAATTCCACGCGGCAGGCAATTAAAAAGTATTGCGAATTAAAAATGGTAGTAGGTACATAATATAAGGAGGAAATATTAAAGACATGGAGCAGAATACTGTTTACTGAAGCAGGAAATACGTTTCGAATGGTGAGCTCTGACATCATGCAAGTTTATTTATTCCATCTGGAATTTCTAGGTCAACGGAACTACTTAATCTGATATTTTTATTCTTATTACTATTATATATTTTTTAATTTAAACATTTTTACTATGCACTTTTAAATAATCATTTTTTCCTTTTTTTAATTTTTTTAAGTTCGCATACACACTTCTTAAACATTTCTTCATAATACTTTATTTGTATATCTATATATTTATTTTTTATTGTTACCTGTCTCAGAACAGGCATCGTATAGTGAGACGGGTACGTGTAAATGTTTAAAATTTTATGCCAATAAATGCCCGGGTTGCCGGTAATGAAATGAAAATGCATGAATTTTTAACTCTCAATGCCATTTCCACCATGAGCTATGAGTAGTGTAAGTACGATAACGCAAAATTCGCAATGTTTACGCGAAAAAGCGAATTTCGTCCTTATTTGCGCGAATATCGCGTAATTCGTAAATTTCGAGCAAACATTTCTGTTTTTTTTTTTTTGATAAGAAAGTAATATTGTAAGTTATAAATATTTATTTATCTATAGTTTTTACAAGCTTGAATACCTATAAAATGGAACGCAGCTAGTTTCATGTCGCAAAAGTCGGGTACTGTCATTTTTTTTGATTTTCAAGTAAATACATAATAACAGTACTAAAAAAAAAATACTAAAATTGATTTCTTGATAACCAACCCCAAATTAACCCCAGGGTAAAAATGGTAAGTCTACACATATTTGATCCATATTTCTCAATTGCAGTCACCTATTTGATACTATCCTCTATCTACTTACTCAAAGTTTTTTAACTCACTGGTAAAATGAAAAAAAGTTACCGATGTCCTGGTATGAAAATCATTATTTTAAAAATTCTTCAAAAATATAAATACTACGCGACTCAGTTGGGTACGACACTTCCCAGGGTTCGTGGCAAACTGTATCGCACGGTGGATACTAATAATCAAACAATTGAAATAATCGTGCATTTACGTTATCATTTCTTGTTAAAAACAGTCATAAAACATTACTATATTTTTTTAACAATATTTAATTTCGTGTCGGTTTCACCTGCAAGCAAAACTCAGGAACATTTTTATTGACATAAACTCCACACAGAAAATAATTTCCCTCAGGGCCTATGTCATCTTTGGGGACGCTGTTTGGAGGGTTGTTGGAGGAAAGGAGGGAGAAGAAGTTCTGGGAAGGAAAGAGGTGTGGGAAGAGGGAAGGAATCTGGGGGTCAGCGTGTACAGGAGTGACGGACGTATCTATCCATCCCTCCCACTATGGTGCAGGGCAATGCGTCAAGAGAGTTCGCCTGGAGAGATCAAGGGATCTCCGTCAACCGGCCTCTTCCGATCTGGTCCAGCTGGTGGGCAGACGCATCAAGACCTGTATAAATCTCACTCCATGAATCCGGGCACCCCTGCTAAGTCGCCAAACGTAGCGAACCACTCGAAGTGACCTGTGGTAGAGGAGTTAATTATCCAATGAATGGTTCCCGGAGTGGCGGTACCGAAGCCAACCTCCCAAATTAGGTATATGAGTATATTAAAAATATCTCGATAAGAGACCTCTATCGAGAATCGAAATGCTGCCTGCAATCGCTTTAGCCATGTTTAGTGACTTCACTTCAGAAACATCCACTTCGCCATAGGTACCCTTTCTATTCCCATTTCTTTCACTCTCCAAAAATATTCCAAATTGGGAATGCCATAAACCGGTGTTACAAAACCCGCGGCCCGAGAGCCTTTTCGTGCAGCCCACTTGGCCAAATAAAAATCGTCAGCATACATTTTTTGGTTTTTGGGACTAGAAAAAAAGGCGCGGTGGCGCTTTGTTTATGCGAGCTGTAAGCGATTTTGTACAAATTTGGAAGTTTTCCACAAATGGGAGTTTTGCGCAAATTCAAAAGTCGTTAATTTGTCGATGTCATTCCCCCTTCGCAAGGGAACGGTAGGTAGTGTCTCCCTCCCCTCCAGCCCTCTTCGCAGATCGGGATCAGCTGCCCACTACAGTTCGCCTGTGTTTGATTGATTAGTTATTTGCGTCTCCTGAAAAGTTGTATATTTTTACATGGCGGATTTTTCAAGCGCAACAACGATATATTCCACATATGTATTATACATTATTGGTAAGAGACAACTAGATGTTGGAGTCCGGAGTTAGTATTAATTTATTTCTGAAGGAGGAAGAAAATACTGAACAATCTGTAATGAACAATCTGTATACAATATAGTATAAATTAATAATATTAAAAATATTACATGTTGATAACGATTGCCTATTTATAAAAGTATTCTATAATCTAAACTGTCAATCCATCAACCTTTCCGATATCCGCGTCAATTTATTAACTTCCATTGTAAACTTGACGGGCGTGTGACGTCTGCGGTTAACTGGAGGTTATCGAGCGGTTAAATCCTCGGAATAATAATTACATATAAACGTCGGCTTAACGATGGATTCACGCCTTGTCAGTCACGAATTTTCCGGCCCAGCTTTTCCACGCACAAATCATGCATATTTAATCGGTACGAATAACACGAGATTACACAATAGGGCACCTTTTATACGAATACCCCAGAAGAGTTCCGATTGGGGGACGAATGCCCATGTCACACGCAGCCAGTAGCAAGGACACTGATAAATGGCATCAAAATCGTTGTGCGCGTGCGGACAGTGCGTTTAGTGGTAAGGAGTAAGTTACCGTTAATTGACTCAATTAGATTTCTATTCCTAATTCCACGCTGTGCGTGTATCCTTGTAGAGTTAGGTGGGAATTAATTTCACGCTGTTTGGACACCCACACAATCAAGTTTTACTACAAACACAAGAGTTTACTAAATCACTTAGCACAATAGTACGTGTGTACGGCACTTATCACTTTTCTTAGGACAGTGATTTAGTTTTGTGTTGTTTCACTTCAAGTGCGCTTTACTATAAATAAACTTAAAAATGATTAAATAACTCAATTCGGTGGTATCCTACAGTGCTACTAAATAACTCCATTCAGTGGTATCCTACAGTGTTACTGACGTCAGAATGAATAGCGTACCATTTCTACGGCTGGAGGCAAAGGTCACGTCCCACCTATTTTGACACCAGCCTAGTTCACTCGCGATTTTGACTGCGGAAAGAAAATTATAAAACATTTATAAAAAATACTCCAACAAAATATTCGGTTTTTGTAAGCAAGCCAAACCTTTTTACTTATTGGCTGTTTTACTTAAATTGGCTGAATACCTAGCTCGTCCGTCACCTCCTTATTTTAATTTTTTCCCTTGTGTGTAGGGTATCTCTATATCTCTACGTATTATTTGTTTTGTGGTTACCACTTATCACTGTCCTTGCTATTGGCTACGTGCAACCTAAACATATTGCATCCCCGACTGGGGAATGTTGAGTGTATACGAAGAGAGTGGGGAGGGGAAGGTTGGGAAGTGCCTGGCCAGTAACCTGGAGGCCTATTCTGGTCCTTTTTAAGGAAAATTTCTTAAAGCTTTCTTTAGGCTTAAAGACTTTTTGCTTAACCGCGATTCCGATTACATGTCAATGATAATACATTTTAAAAGGATTTTTTGGTTTAATTATCACAGTATTATGAAAAATTATTGGTTCATCGCACATACTTAACGCGTGTAGTTTATTATTACTTACTTTATAAGTGTGGTTTATCATGACAAATGACTCACTAATAATGTTTAAAGTCAATACTTACGATAATATTGAGTTTTCTTTTGTTAAAACTACGCAAACATTCATATTTTTAAAGAAAGTCGTTCGCTTAATGACAGCTGTCATCGGAGAGAACCGGAACCGCAGAAGGGGATTCACTTCGTAAAATTCGAACGAAATCACGCATTCCTTATGCAGGTGGTCAGAAGGTTGAAATTCCCGCTTAACACCGGTCGCATGATTTACACAAAAAAATCACCGCATTTTGGTGTTTATTTTATTTTGTAAAGATCAGGCGTAAATATTAAAATGTTTTTCGGTTACATTCTAAAAAACTTAATTTGCCAAAATGAACAATATGACAGTATCCGAAAAAAAAGTTCATAAGTAGGAGATTTTGCACTATAAACATTTTTTTTAGGTTGATACTTCATTTTTTTATAGGCTTATAAAAAAAAGCTTTCTAATGTGTTCTACTTGCAGTATTTAGTTAAATCGTTGACATGATGGGGTCATTGGGGTTCAGTAGAAAACAGATAACTTAGTTGAGTGTCAAGTTTTTTATTAATTCACAATATAAAACACATTCTTTACTAATAGGTATTGTGGGTTTCACTTATTACACGAAAACTATTTCTACGGGTAATCTGCACACGGTCCAGTGGGGAGATTACCAGTCGATTCTCGATGTTGGTGTTGGAAGCCTCAGAGAGCATGTGGTACTTCCGGTAGGGGGACGTTTTGGTAGCGGGCGGACACGCGGTTCGGCTTCCGCTTGACGACCGCTTTCAGACGGTTCAAGAGGATGATGAGCAGGATGCCAGAGGCGCTCGACTGCTGTCTGGTGGTGATTCTTGCGGCTGTGGGTATGTGCCTTGATGGGATCACGGCGCCGGAGGGCAAGAGGCGAAAGGCACTCGACTGCACTCGAACGGTGGGTGTTGGGGTTCGGCGGTTCCTGCCGAGTCTTCCCGCAGCGTCTCAGGCTGGGGAGGCAAGCGGCCCGCTTGCTTTGTAGGAGACGGAAGTCTCGACTACGATAACTGACCGGACGGTCTCCACTGACTCGTCTCTGTCCATTGACTTTGCTTTGGTCAAAGTCTCCCTTTTTAATCAAATCCGAACTCTTCTTCGGGTTCCTTCGTGAACTCCGAACTATGCATCGGCGGATTGTAATTGGTTCGCTGTTGCCGACTGAGTTAATCCCCTTAACTTCTCGCTTCTTCTGGCGACTGCAAAATTCCCGGAATTTAAATCCGGGCATTTGTACATTAGCTGCAGGTAGACAGACCTCGGGTACCGTATTCGGGATTAGGATAGCTCGGTGTTTCCCGTACTTATAACTTGTATCATCGTCTATGATATTTCTAGGCCATTAAATTTTCAAAGGAAAAACAACAAGATTTTGCATTACTTCCATTGCATCGCCTTAAGCAAGAAGTCTTTAAGCCTAAGGAATATGATACGGAATTTCCCAGGCCTCGTCACCAAACACGACAATCTTGTCGGCGCGGCTATCCGATAAGTGTGTTTAAATATCATAGTCGAGGCTGATTCAGCCGGACAGTTAACAGATTCCTAAGGGTTGCATGCTTCCACGGTTTGCCGCTGGAGTATGTTTTGTATTAACTATTTCTCAGAACAGAAAGTCCTATAGGTACTGAATTAATAACACACCTATGGATATCATTTCGGACTGGCTCTCGGGCAATATTATTACGGACGGTTAGATTTTTTAGCTGTAACATTATATAATACAAGTTCGTATTATTATCTTATTTATTTTACGGGAGTTTAAGACAAAATTGTACTTTAGAGAAAACTGCCACTGTCAGTACTTAGGTAGGTACTATTAAAATTTACAATATGATTATAACGAAGGACTACAACTTGTAGAAATGACTTATTATCCATCATTACTTTATTAAATAGTCATGCTATTTACAGCTGTTTATTGGATTGAACATTGTTGCTCGTATTTTATTAGCAACGGCTTGCCCGTTTTATTACTCAATTTGGTAGTATGCAAAGCATGTCGGATCGCATTCATTGCAACCTAATGAGATCAACACTTCAGCGGTGGTTGCCAATAATACTTCAAAGTTACAAATCGTCATGCTTGTCTATGCAGTCGAGACATCGCCACTCTAAATTTGTTAAAATTACATGTAATTTACAAACGATTATTGAAGAAGACAAGTGCGCCTCAGTGTAGAATTTGGCAGCCACCTCTAGTCGGAAGCCCCCAAAAATATGAAAAAACCCTTGACTGTGCAGAAACGGGCGGTCCGTTTGATGATTCGCCTATCTTAACAAACGGACTGCAATCTTTGGAGCACACATACGTCAGGTGGAAATGCTGTCCTTGTTCTACCGGTATTTTAATGGAAGATGCTCTGAGGAACTAGCATCATTGATCTCTTCGGAACTGGTTCATGGTCGAGAAACACGCCAAAAGTGCCCCCAATATTTGCAAACGGTTAACATTTGTCACATGAGAACGGGTCGCTTCTACTACTCGTTCTTGTATTCAACAGCCTGGCTGTGGAATGATCTGCTGGCCTCTGTGTTTCCTCCATCCTACAACATGGGTATCTTCAAGACCGAAGTTCACTCCTTCCTATCCTCTAAAAGACCCTACACACAGCATCCCCAAAGATTATATAGGCCTTGAGGGAAATCATTTCCTCAATTTCAAGACTTATCATACCTCAAATCCAAGACTTATCAATATTATCCTCCATTAAATTCCGTATTACTGGCTGCTATTTTTATGATGATTAGAAACTTTTACACAAGTTTAATTGCAATCTAGATAGTGTCTCGAATATACATATCCGATTTTTATTTATGTGGGACATCTATTACAAAAACTAAATACATTAAATTTAAAATCCACAACAAGAAGACAGATAACCTCAACACAAACCTAAAATTCACAAAAACTGCTTAAACGTGAACCAAGAAGTTACTTGCAACTGCCCAAAATCGAATGAAGTACAAGCAATAAAATACCTAGGAGTAATTATTGATCAAAACTTAAATTGGAACTTCCAAGTTGAAAATGTAAGCAACAAATTAAAAAAAACTAACTAATTTTTTCATAACAATAAGAAACATTTTAGATAAAGAACAACTAATTAAAATTTATTATGCCTTAGGCCAATCTCATCTTCAATATGGTCTTATCGGATGGGGAAGTTCATGCGATTCCACTATAAAACCAGTTATCATAGCTCAAAAGGCAATTTTGAAAATAATTCTTAGAGTCCCCATCAGAACTCCTACAGACTACGTTTTTAACGCCCTGAAGTTAATGTCTCTGAAACAATTACATACAAAAGATATTTTAATTTACACATTCAAAAATCAGAATAACTTTACACATACAAACTTGGATCGATTCACAAGATCCGCATTACAACTTACATTCCATCAACCTACAACAAAAACTACCTTTGGACAAAGAAATTTGCAATATTTCTCCATAAAAGTATTTAACATCCTCCCTCTAGCAATAAAAACCATTACAAAATTAACCGAATTCAAACAAAAGTATTAAGATATGGATTATGGACATGGGAGGAAGAATATAGATATGATATTGCAACCAAACAGGGTTTAACGGTCACGGCATGTTTTCTAATAATTTTTTAGAATTCTTATTAATCTTATTTCATTATCATGTTCCTCTAGTAATATTTTAATATAATTACGAAATCTTACTTAATTTTTTTTATCAAACTTAAAATATACTTGACCTAATTCATATTTTTTATACAAAACCATGTACAATGTGACCTTAGAACGGGGTACCCCAGTAAGGCTACATTTTTTTGCGAATTTTTTGTTAAACTTTAAGAAATAAATAAATAAATATTGACTTTTTCTACAAGTCTAGAAAGAATATTCAATTTATTTTTTAATAACTTATTGTAGCTTTAAGCCTCATTGTAATATTTTATCATTGAAAAAGACAATAAAGAACAAAACCTAACCCTATGAAATACGAAACCGAAAAAAAACACAAAAAATAAAAAGGTATCAGTCGCATCTGGGATTATATTATAAAATCAAATGATGTTCCTCAAAATTTTGGCAAACTGTACATGACCATTTTTTTAAAAATTAAACAAAATTAAATACTTAGGAATTAATACACAAAAACCTAAATTGGAAAGATCAAATCAACCAAACCGTTATCAAAATTAGCATGTTAATTTACATATTTTTGAGAATCCGAAACATTCTCTAATTGGAAAATTTAATATCTGTCTATCACGCTATAGTACATTCAAATCTCTAATACGCTGTAATCATCTGGGGAGCAGCTTACAAAACTAATCCACTCCTTGCTGAAATTGAGCAACGTCAAATTATAAAAATAATATCAAAAAACTAACGGGGCGTTTTTCCCAACTTTTCGAATGACTGAGTCATCGATCAGCCAAGAAATTCGCTGTTTGCCTGATTCCAACCATTTTTTATCCAAAATTGACTATGGAGGTGCCCGCCCACTATAAAATAGTACCCGCCCGCTTTCATGTACGATAAAATCGTACCCGCCCACTTTTAAGATAATAAAGTGACATTAAAGTAAAAACTTTTAAGGTAAAATTAACATAGATGAGTTAATAATGTGTATTTATTATCAATAGATATCTTTTGTTTTAAAAACTAATACATAAACCGACATTTTATACTTCACAAACGTGTGTGTTAAAAATATGCTGAAAATAAAGTGTTAGCTTGACTTTTGATAATGCAGTCAAAGAATATTGTTCATTTCGTACATTTGACATTTGACGTTTCTCGTTTAACCCTTTAGGTGCCACGTGTATTTTTTTTAAATACTGGAGAAGTGTCAATAATCCACGAATATATATATATTTTTTATTTTGATCAGTTTTATTTTTAGACACATGTTTTCAATAATGTGACGTAATTTTAGAACCGTGGATAACGCGTGACAAATTTTATAACTCGAGCTATGGCACTCAAATACAATAATGTATCGGAACGATACATCGTTCGGTGGCACCTAAAGGGTTAAGACATTTGACGTTTCTCAACTGAAAGTAGTACAACGTCAAAAACACATATTCCCATCACAGAAATGTGACATTTTATGGGCACAACACCAATACGCATTTAAAAAAAAAAAAAAATATATATATATATATATATGGATATATATATGAATACCGCACCTGGCTATTCAGATCTGGTCATCAAACACGGCTAAAAGCCATTTCAAGCAACGTTTCAATTCTGAATGGTGTCTTTCACCAGGGCGATACTGAGATCATACGCATATCCAGGAAAAACATACACTGCCTACCGGAATATATCAGAACAATTGAAGACGACTAATGCCTGGCATTAAATAACCGTTCAATGTAAAAATAACAAACAATACAATTATCTTCTAAATTTGTACTTACAAATACATACATTTTTTTAAAAGTTCATATTTCCTTAAACAAAATTAATTATGGATTCAAAATATATTAATCACCATGATGCTCACTCTTTTAAACACAAGCGTTCACTTCTGTAGAAGAGAAAAATAAATAAATAAAAACTGAGAAAATAAATAAACTGATTAATTGATTAATAAATATTAATAATATATATTTTTGCTTTTTCTAAGTTATACATTTATTGTATAGGTAGAGAAGAAGGCGAAGCGCTGTTGTCCATATATGATATTTGCAGTAGTATGGGTGAACGATGTTGGCGACACTGTCCCCGGTTTCATATCTACTAATAATAGTCCATGCACATTTCCCCAGTTTCTATTATCTAGGAGCAAAGTCAAAAAAGTGAAATCTTCCATTATTATACAAAAGTCCAATATTTAGCTTCGCTATACCGACTGACGTCAGAATTAATTGTCTTGCCCTAAGTACCATTTCGATAGCTGGAGGCAAAGGTCACGTGACACCCATTTTGGCGCCAGCCTAGTTCACTGCCGTTCACGTTTGTTTCTCGTGATTTTGTCGCGTGGTAAGCAAATTACAAAACATTTTAAGGGTTTAACTGAATATTCGGTTTTTGTAAACACGCCAGACCTTTTGACTTTTTTGCTGGATTACTTAAATTGGTGGCACGCCTACAACGACCCCCGCCCCCCTTATTTTGGTTTCTTCCCCTTAGGGCGCCTCTATGTATTATCTGTGGCTCTACCTGATATATAAAAAAATCTATAACATCCATTTGATTGAAGTCACATGTAGGTGTTATGTTTAGATCACACTCGATGCGTATTACTGCAGGTAGTTACGAGTAATTAGGCAATACTCTAGCTTGGTACCAGTACTTATCACTACTGGGTATAAGTGCACGGATATTTGCGCAATTCGGTGGAGCTAAGCTTAACGATTTACGTTCAATAATAATATATTATTGTTGCGGTCTTTCCCAACGGTTCTATGAGGAAAACGTATGTGATTTGCTTAGATATCGATCATTTAGAATCACTAAACTACTGTACTGAACTGAAACCATCACGCCGCTTCACCGCAGGGGTGGGCAGAGCTGATGGACCGCCACATAACTCCCGGTCCTGGTAATCCGTGATTACTGATATATGGACTTCAAGTCATTCAAAAATTCTCTTATACCTAGACTTCACGCAGAAGATAATACATTTTCAGACATAGTCGATATGTTCAACTGCTCGGAATACAAATACAAACAGACGATTATTGCATACATCCTCAATAATTGTTAATAATATATGTCTCTAGAGTATAAGTATTATTGAATATGCGGTGTGTTTTGTATATTTGCCTCTGTTGTTAATTATTTGGAACGATGTTATCGCTGAATTTGTTCGTGAGACAAATTAAATATTTAGTTATTGTATTTTGTGAAAGCTATCTATTTTACTTGATTTTTTTATAAACTATGTAAAGGCCCATATAGGGCATATACAATATAATAAATAAATAAATAATTATTAAAATACTTCTTAAATTTCACCTCAAGGGCGTTGTACAGAGCTAGAAGATAATTAAATTTGTTCACTGCCGACCAATTAATATGTGTCTAGAGTATAAGTATCAGTGAATGCGAGGTTTTGAATATTCGCCTCTGTAGCTAATTATTTGGAATGGTACTTTCACTATGTTATT
Organism: Halesus radiatus; assembly: GCA_022606495.2. Classification (NCBI taxonomy): domain Eukaryota; kingdom Metazoa; phylum Arthropoda; class Insecta; order Trichoptera; family Limnephilidae; genus Halesus; species Halesus radiatus. The sequence goes on along the minus strand of JAHDVE020008734.1, from coordinate 23,239 downwards.
CCTGTATTTGTTCGTGAGACAAATTAAATATTTAGTTGTTGTATTTCGTGAAGGCTATCTATTTTACCTATGTACCTACTGTGATGTGTTTTGCACCTGTGTGGATATTGTAACTAACTGAATATGTAAAAGCACATATGGGACGTATATAATAATAATATCTTTATTGTAATTAAATTTGACCATAACTAAAATACATGTATAATATAATAATGTAAGTGTACAGTATAATAATAATAATAATAACAAAGCATTTATATAGTGCAGTTTTGTGTTATTTCACTTCAAGTGCGCTTTACAGTGGTTTTTAAAGTAAAATAGAAAATAAGAACAGTTATAGTTGAAGTTTCACATAACTCGCCTTACTAGGCTAGCCTGTGTTGAGGCAGTAATTTTGCAAATTATTTTATAATTTTAAAATACCTATGAATATACACTTATATTGAGATATGCTTTGTAAATCGTTGAATCATTAATTTAGAATTGGTGTGAGTGCACCGGTAAATGCCCTATCATTACTTTTAATCCATTTTTTTTACATTGTGTTTGAATATTTTTTGTGAATCAGATTTTTTTATGCTAACCGGAAGAATTTTGTAAAATTCCGTTGCCCAAAAGTAGTATGAATTAGAGGAATTTGTATTAAATCTTTGTTTAATATAATAATATAATAAATAAATTTTAAACCTAATAAGGTTCTCCTGAAACTACTTGGCAGGTCGGAATGTTGTTTCAAGAGTTGAAGGTGTTACATTTTCGAAGGGCACCTTTGTTAATAGCATTCTTGCAAATATGCCTTGAAGTACGTGCAAATATATTCATTGCGCCCACGACAACAAAGCAGGGTGCTTAAGAAAGCGTGATAAACAAATTAAACCCCGGCAAACAACGTGAAGATTCTGTAGTTATTTGAAAAAAACATGTTTGTTTATTAAGGCTAAACGAAACGTATTACGCAATATTAAAAAAAAAAAAAATAACAATTTTAGCACGTAATGCTTCTAAATATTGCAATTAATTGTTTGTGGCGGGTATAAACACGGAATATGAAATTGAATAAATTGTTACTTGTAGATTTAAAGCTCAAGTCCTTCAATGTAAAAATACAATATATTATTGTAAAACTAACATATGCTACGTTTTTCCAAAATATTTGAATTAGCGCCATCTGTGAGAGCAAGTCACGTTTCTTTTAACCTTAACGTTGTTATTACAATGATTTGTTATCGTTCTTCTGGATTTTGCGTCGTTTCATTTCTCGTTATTATTTCTTTTATTTGCCTTCTTTTTTCCACATTTTTTTAGAATAATATATATACATATACGAGTATAGTAAAACAGTTGGATCTTTACTGACGAATGCAACTACTAGATTATGATAAACAACACTGTATATAATTTACGAATCGATCAAAAACATAATTTGGCAGTAAATTGAAAACCACATTTTAATTCAAGAAGTTCAAGTGCATGTTTTTCACATTTAACCCTAAAAGACTAATCTCAATCGTTTCGACTAACACTGAGTGCATGTTATGCAGAATCTCTCTAACGAATGCAACTCTTTATTAATTGTTTTTGTGTTTACTTCGTAGAACTCCATTTAATTTTTTTTTAATTTTATGTAAATCAATTTTACTAATGTTATTATTAAGTTCTGCAACTATTTTAGTTTTATTATTGTGACAGCTGTTTCGGCGTTCAAGGCCATTTTCGAACTGTCGTTAAACACGATTTTATTTACTCCCACCCACATCGAATTTTGGCGGTGTTTAAAATTATTTATTACCGGTAAACCGATTTAGTTAGAAAATAATTCAAATTCTCTATTCTCTGAGGTACCTACGTTTATAATGTTTTCTTAATTAATTTATTTAAATGTGTTCAATTTTTTTCACAATTAATTTATTTAAATGCAACTATAATAACTATAAAAAAATATTAACATAACCTAAATGAAAGATGAAACCGGACAAAAGGACAGAAACTAAAAATATTTCAGTCGCATCTGGGACACGAATCCAGGTCCTCTGCATATCCGGGGCAACGCTCATCCGACTTAGCTAATGAGACAAGTTCAATTTGTGTCATCTTCATTGATATCATATCTCAAATTCCAGATTTTTGTGAATATTATCTTCCATTTTTAATCTCATATTATTGGCAGCTATTTTTATGATGTTTACAAAGTTCTACCCGAACTCAATTGCAAACTTAAACAGTGTCTCGGATGCGACTGAAATATTTTTAGTTTCTGTCCTTTTGTCCGGTTTCATCTTTCATTTAGGTTATGTTAATATTATACATACATTTAAATACAACCTTTGAAACCTTTGTTAACAAAAAAGCATTTGAGTGAAGATCGATAGTAGTGTTAGTCAAAATGACAAATTATTAGTCTTTACGTATAACAAATGTGATTAGTAGGTATTTTGGGGTTAAGGATAAAAACATAACTATTTGTAAGCGAAATAATTGCAAAGAAAGTGTACTTTAATTTGTTTTAAAATCGATTTAACTTGGCGTTGCCATATTAAAGACACTTAATTAATTTAAAAAATAAACAACGTCGTTTAAATCTTTGGTTTCGGCGAATACCAGTTTTCTCGCGATTTTCATTAGCGTCCTTTATCCTTCGATCGACACAATAATTATTCAGATTTATTTTTCAGTCCAATTCCGAGTATTTTGCGTTTATTACGACATTAGATGATTTCACGAACTACGGAATGCGTTAAATCTAGTCGTGAATGAACTAGCGAAATTAGCACCAGTCGGCATCAACATGTTATGAATGTAGGATATGTACAATTCATCCATACAGTACGCTTTGATTCAAGGTGCCTGCCATAATGATCTAGACATTATTAAGGCTGACGGTTTAATATTTAAAGAATATCCCGATGAAATGATGTCACAAATTTGCTGTGCTCTTCTGACACAAGTTCTTGAATCAGTTTTGTATAATTGATTTACTTTTTTGTCTTTAAATTATATTTGTCATCACCTTTACGATTTTTTTTGTTGCAAGTTTTTATTTATTAATTGTTGACACAAATATTTCCCCCAAGGCCTATGCTGTCATCTGCTCTTTGGAGATGCTGTGTGAAGGGATTTTCTTATTGACTAGCTGACTTGTGCCCGGCTCTGCTCGGGGTTATGAATGGTTTGGAGTAAAGTTTTGAGGCTGTGAATTTTTGTAAATTGGGTGTAATAATTTGGTGTAATTGAGCGTTAAGAATAAATATTGTTGTAACTACCACTAATCATACTCCTACCCCTACCCCTACAGATATCCATACCCCAACAGTTACCCCTACCCCTACCCTCACCCCTACCCCTACTACCCTAATGTGCCATTTTGTTCCCGGTGCGTTTGGTTTTTTTAACAAAAATTTAAACCTTTGCTCCCTTCAGTGACCTCGAAGGTCAAGTTGAAGTATACCACATTGTTTCTATTAAAAAACTACATTTTGCTGTCTTTAATTCGACCCCGTTTCCCATTACAGAGCTGTGAGAATGTATATTATTAAAACAAACAAACATCTATATTACATACTTAAAATTTACATTCCTATTAGATTTACCTTTTTGGAAGTATTTATTTCACGTGGTTTTTTTTATCGTTTCATTAGTCATTAGTTATTTTGTAACCTATGGATTTAATTATTTGCATTATATACAAATATTTATTCTACACCTTACTGAAATATTTATCTACAATAATACTAGCCCACAACTAGGTATTATTGTTTTTTTTTAAACTGTGTCAAATCTTATAAATCAGTGATACACAACATTTTTAGCCCGCGAGCCGCAGGGTAAAATAAAAGGCTTATAATTTTAGCCGGTTGATTTAAAATTGACAGACAAAAGTTTGTCGCGACACCTTACGTATTTTGTAAATCAGAACGAAAAAAGTAATTTAAAAAAAAAAAAAATTAATTTATTTTATTTTATCGAAAGAAGCAATCACTTTGTGGCTTGACATTATAATTTAAATAAAAAATGTTTTTGTTTTAAGCCACTTTATTTTTATACATATTTATGCATTCGACCGGTTTCGGTTGGACTCAACCTTCTTCAGGAATGTACACATATAAATATAAAAGGAATGTACACATAAAAAGTTTATATGTGTACATTCCTGAAGAAGGTTGAGTCAACCTTCAACCTTCAACCTTCAACCTTCAACCTTCAACCTTCAACCTTCAACCTTCAACCTTCAACCTTCAACCTTCAACCTTCAACCTTCAACCTTCAACCTTCAACCTTCAACCTTCAACCTTCAACCTTCAACCTTCAACCTTCAACCTTCAACCTTCAACTCAACCTTCTTCAGGAATGTAATATGGGATTTATAAAAATGGAGGATAATATTAACAAGTCTTGAACTTGAAGTATGATACCGGTGTAAATGGTGTAAATTGAACTGGTCTCATTAGCTAAGTTGTTTAAGCGGTCACCCCGGATAGGTAGAGGTCCTGGGTTCGAGTCCCAGATGCGACTGAAATCTATTTAATTTCTGTTGTTTTTTCGGTTTCGTGGTTCATTTGGGATGTGTTAAGATTATCTTCTTCAATGATTAATATTTCCTTATTCCGAATACAAATAGCTTCTTTCAGCTAGCAAAGTTTTCAATGTGTTTATTAATGGTTTAGTTTTAATACAGTTTTTTTTTATTTCAGTGGGTAACATATTTATTTATACAACTAGGAATCATTTGTTCTAAAGTTATTTGTAATATTTGAACATAGCTAATCTCCGAAATTCTGAACGATTGCTAGTTACTTATATGTTTTCAGAAGCAACATTTGAAAACTTATAAAACGAAATTCCTTAAAAAAGATCAACCATAGCGTTTGCAAAAAAATTATTTTTTATATTTTCAAAGATCAACCAATGAATTGTGTTAATTTTTATCGCCCGGAAAGTTAGAATCCCAACAAAATTTTATTCAAGAAATCATTTTGATTTTTATAAAAAAGAAATCCTGTAAAATGCATCAAACATAGACCTACAAAAAAACTTCGTTAAAACATTTCTACATTGAAGGTCAAACCACAAAATTCTATTGTTTTAAGAATAATATTTTACATATTATGTAAAAAAAAATTGTTACTTCCGGCTGATTCATCACTTTGAAGACTGACTGACCTCTAAACTCCTTTGCAAAACCTTTTAATATTTTCTTTACTGTCAACTTTTTGATATTTTATTTAACCAAGTATGCGTGGGACGCATAAAATGAGCTCGCGTGCCGCGGGTTGTGCATCACTGTTATAATATGTCAAAATATCGGCTATTAAAAGAAAAGAAAAAAAAATGTGTTTCGAAAAAGTGTTTTGCAATTATAAATTTTGGATTAACTTATTGAAGCTTATAAACCCCATAGTAATATATTTTTAATCATTGAAGATATTAAGAACTTTTAAAATGAAACATGAAACCGAAGAGACACAGAAAAGAAAAAGGTATAGGTACCAACTGAGACCCGAACACAGGACTCATAGTTTCATGTTTCATTTTGAGAATTCTTAATATTATACTCAATGATTAAAATTATAAATTAATCAGTTTGTATTAGCCTTAAGGGTTTTTGTTGTTGTTTCATATATACTCGTATACGAGTATATATATGTATATAAAAAATATTTCTTTTTTTACATTATCTTCACGTGGGAGGTCTTGAGGAAAACAATTTCTCTTCGGGCTTGTGTCATCTTTGGGGATGCGGTGTGTAGGGTAAAAATATATGATGGATGGATAGGAATCTGGGGGTCAGGATGTCCAGGAGTGACGGACGTATAAATCTAGCCCTTCCACTCCGGACTAAGGCAATGGGTCGAGAGAGACTTATTGGCCTCTCCCGATCTTGCCCAACACGCAGCTGGCGGGCAGATGCATCTGTCGCCAAAACCTGGACAAACCTCACCCCATGAAACCGGGCACCCCTGCTAATTCACCTACCGTAGCGAACAACTTTGAATGACGTAAGGCAGAGGGGTTGGTTATCCAATGAATGGTTCCAGGGGAGGCGGTACCCATACCGGCCATACCCGCCTCCCAAATTGATTAAATATAAAAAAAAAACCTGGACAAACCTCACCCCATGAACCCGGGCACCCTTGCTAATTCTCCCACCGTAGCGAACCACTTTGGATGCCGTATGGCAGAGGGGTTGGTTATCCAATGAATGGTTCCCGGGAGGCTGTACCCATACCGGCCATACCAGCCTCCCAAATTGAATAAAATATCAAAAAAAAAAATTGATCAGTATGTTTTACAACTGTAAAGCCATTGTTTGAGGACTTTAAGTTTAAAAATCAATATCACAACACGCACATACCACAGTACGCATGTCTTAATGGTAAACTAAGGAGGAGAAGAAGAATTGTAAACGAATCGTATTCCGTGTGTACACACGTCAAATAAAAAAATCGTTACGTGTTAAAAGCGATTTTTTCTTCTTCTAAAATATTAAAATTAGCTCTATCTATCCACTTCCATCTTAAATTTAATATCTGTTCAGCCACCGTCATCTTTATTTACAGATGGGGGTGATTCGACATCTTTTTTAACGACGATGTTACCTTTGGTCGGTGTTTTAGACACTAAAATATTTTTGGCAGGGACAAAACATTTTTCGCTGGTCGGGAATCGAACAGGCAACCTCCCGACTCACAGTCATATACTTAGGACACTATGCCATTAATGGTATCCTGTTTTGTTATTTTCATATCCTGTTTTTTGAAATTATTTAAAACACCAATTTACGACCACAATTTAGTATTAATTCTAAAAGTTATCCTTCAAGGACGAACACTGAATTTATTGTAACATGAGTAATTTGTCGCCTTGGGAGTCGGCTCCCGAATGATTGTTCCCCGTAAAATTCATTCATATATATTGAACACGGTGCGGCGTATTTTATTCTGATAGGATTTTCTATGGCGTAACAGATTAAAAATTTTCACAAGCTTTGAATGAATTAGAGGAAAAATCTAGATGCTCTATACTATACTGTTCCTAATTAAGGGGAACGGCTGCGGTGCCTGTTTCGAACAAAACTGAATTTTGGATTGGAGGCCAAAATACTCATCCAAACGGAATGAGCAATGTTTTTTTTTTAAATTAAAGGTTTAGTAAATATCTAGCACGGATGAGAAGTATTTTATTTATTTTTGTTTTAATTTTTTAAGTATGTGTCATGAAAAAAAAACAATTTTCATTATTTTAGAGGCACCTTAGAAAATTGTTTGCGGGTTTATCGTTCTTTTTAAAAAATATATCACATTTGCTATGTAAGTATGATTACATAAATAAAAATATTTAAAAAATAAAACATTTAAAAACAAATGTTTTTTCGGGTTGATATTTTAAATTCTGTATGGCAAATTTGAGTTCCACCGTAAATTGGTCGTTTTTAATTTAATTTAAAGTCCACCATAATGCTTATTTTAATATTTAAAAAATAAAATAAATTTTATATTTCATTATATTTTCAAAGCAGATGGGTTAAAACTTTTTTTTAAATCACCGTTGGCCCCTAAATAATTGTTAAAGACGCCTCTAAAATCGCGAAAAATCAATTTCTTTAATGACCGATATTTCATAAGGTAAAACAAAAATAAATAAAATAGTTCTTATCCGTACTAGATATTTACTAAACCTTTAATTAAAAAATGGATCATTCAGTTTGGATGGGTATTTTGGCCTCCAATCCAAAATTCAGTTTTGTATGAAACAGGCACCTCATCCGTTTCCCTTAACGGATTTTGTTATTTACCTTTATCACTCTGAGATTATGCAAGGGTTTTTTTTTAATTTAAAATGTTTGTAATATGTGCAGTTAACAAAACAGTGAAGGCACTTTGAGCCCATTTCTTAAAATTGCACTACATATTTCATATATAATGGAAAACAATACAGTATAATTGTCGCTATTTGGAACCTTAGACGTTTCCCTAACTGCCCGAATAGAATTTATTGATAAATAATTTGTTATATTTCTGACGTTGGCAAAACGCGAAGTGACGTTTAGGGCCTTCTTTGAGTCTTCGCCCTTAATACAATATTTTTATCATGAACTCGGGCACAATAATTTTCCATTCCATTACTATGAAACTAATCTGATTAAATTAATGATACACTTTTTTCGTATTTAAAGTATGTTTTACAAAAATATATAATATTTAAAATATAACAAATTTAATCTTAAACACTCAAAATTAATTACAAAATCAGAATTTGTTTAATTAAATGTAGAGGTGGGACATGGTTAAAACACACTACTTTTAGATCTAAATAATTTATTAAACATATATGGAGGATCGACAGTTGTTTTTATCCGACTAAATAGAGTAAATCAATAAATTTACCTGTTAAAAATACATAACATTTCACTATTTTTATAACAATTAAAAAATCAATCTAAATTGTGAGAGATGGCTAAAAACGCAATAATATTAATAATAAGAGTTAATTTCTATAGCGCAGTTTTGTGAAGGTTCACGTCGAGTGCGCTTTGCACTAACTAACCTAACCTAATATAATTGTATAATAACAGATATACTACATACTATATCTGTATATATATATATATATATACATGCAAATTAAAACTATGACATAAAATATTCAAGAGCAGGTATTATAATACCATATAACAATTTAGAAACTAAGGGTGTAAATAATAAAATATATAGTAGGTACAAATAACAACAGAGCAAGAGAAAATTATATGACATATACATGGTTTTTCACTAAATACTAAGGGAATAAAATAACAGGGAGGAGAAAACCGCAGCTAAATAAGCTATGTAGGATTAAAAGTAAAAATGTCCTGAAATTCTGATCCTACGTACATAAATTTATCAACGAACAAACGAATGAATGATCAAACTATGACGAAAATGTCCTAAATCGATTTCACGTTATAATAATATTATTGAAATTTAAAGGTGGTACAAAATTTAATTCCTGATTTCTCAAAACAGAGATTTTTGAGTTATTTTTTTTGCCAGTATACAGACGATATGCAGGTACGTACATAAATATGAAAGGAAGAAATAATTCAAATTTAATAAGGAAAAAAAAAAAATAATAAAATCACTAGAGTTGTCACTTAAACCTTTCAAATTGAATAAGTCGGTAACATTTTATTATTATGTAATATGTCATTATTCCGTCTAATAATAATGACATATTATAATTAAATGATGATTACTAAAAACAATAATTTGGTATGAATTAATTCCAAAATTACGATTACAATGTACATAATAAATTTATCTTGGACAGGCATTAAATTAAATTAAAAATAAACTGATGTCATAATTCATAACAATCATAAAACATAATGTGTTATTTTATTGTCAGAATTTTATATCGTAAAAAATGATTTTTTTTTATCCGAATTTTACTGATGACATTTTTTTGTTCAGGAAATTCCCCATACTACGTAAAAGAGTACAAAAAATATTAATGTAGGTACTTACTTCACACGTGTACATCATGTCATCAGCGTAATTACGTATTACTCATTTTCGTGGTTGTTCTTCTTCATTTCCTATATAATTTTTTGTCTGCATTACTTTTGTTGTGATGTATTAATTATTAGTTCCGTAAAAAACTTATTCTATTGTTTTGCTAATAAAAAAGTAAGTGTAGTTATTATTTTCACATATTTTACCGGGTACAGGCAATTGGGACTCTTGTGCGGTATTTGCATAAAAAACTCGTAAATATATAGTTACTTAACGGGTTGATAAGATATTATACAAGTAGTATCCAAGCTTTCATTGGCTTCGATGCCCTGAAAGAACAGAATTCAAGATTTGCTAAACCGCCCTAACCATACGAACGTACGTGATACGGCCGCTATATCATCGCCCGAACGCAACAAACCGTATCCCGTACGTTCAGGTTAAAAAATAACGATAACCGAAACCCACAAAACGTTCGTGATACGTCGTATACATCAAGTTCGTTCCTGCGTTATCGCTTTTAGTATGCCGAGGTAAGCCGAAGCTAACGGATGTGTTCGGTTGTTTTCGTATTCTCCCATACAAGTCACGCCGCTAATCGGTGATACTCCAAGCACGTGGAAAAAAAACCCGATGTTTTTTTACCTACTTTTTGTAAAATAACCCAAAGGCAGGGCGGTTAACAACCTTCAAAGTACTCCAGGGAAAGGTACCAGCCTATATGTCTGAACTAAGTGTCCGACAAGACCCAGGTGATAGACAGCTTTCTTTGAGGTCAGCAATTTTGAATGTTGCTAAAATATTAGTTGAACCCTCTCGGCAAAATAAACCCGTGTACTATGACCGCGCTTTCCGTATATCCGGCCCGGTCACCTGGTAAAAGCTTCCCCCAAATATTGCCAACATCCAGAATTTAGCAGAGACTAAATTTTTAATTTTAACGGGTCTTAAAAACCAAATTGTTCAAAAAATCCTATCCAATATAAAACATAACTTCGTGTACGTAGAAATCGAATTTCAGGTCACTTTTTCCATTTCTTTTGATCCTGCATAGCTTATTTAGTTGCGGCTTTCTCCTTGTTATTCAATGCCTTTAGTATCCAGTGAAAAAAACATATATAATGTCATATAATATTCTCTTGCTCTGTTGTTATTTATATCTACTTTATATTTAATTATAATAAAAAAGTGTTCATCTAAGTGAGTTTGCCACTCGTGAATATTTTAAATTGTGGTTTTAATTCGCATGCATGTAATATATATATGTTATCTTCTAATTATATTAGGTTAGGTTATTTTGTGTAGATTTTGTTGCTATTTTATTTTAAATTGTTATATAATATTCTAAATTGTGGATACAAGTGAGTCTGCTGCTGATGAATATTTTATGTCATAGTTTTAATTTGCATATATATATTTCTATCTATATATGATATACAAAAATCTGATACGTAAGTTTGTCCTCGATTTTCTCGACCGATTTTTTGGACCGGTTTCGCTGAAAATAGCACAGTTTGTTATTATTAGTGCCGGGAAGGTTTAGAGAGTAGTTTGAATGAAATCCAATATGTACAACTGTTGCTATAACGTTTTAAAATTAACTTAATTAATAATTAATTGAACCCGCCATGTTTTATTTAGGTTAGCCCATAGATATAACACTCTGGTTAGCCACAGATTGCATATTCAAAAGAAGAAGTTTTTTTTTGGTAGAATATTTACAAAGTGGAAAACCCGAGTAGGTACCTACTTAAGAACTTTATGATTTAGATATATTTTGAAAAATAAAATATTCAAATGAATGTTTCTTTATTTGGAGATAGTTACTTTCGCTGTCAAATCAATTATTGTACCCGAGCAAGGCTGGGTAAACACCAGCTAGTACGTTAATAAATGTTAGAGATTCTAGATAACCCTTTTCTTCAGTCATAGAATTGTTCATTCATGTTTTATTCCTCAGATGGCCGCACCACAAAAGCAATGTTGGCCTTTAACCTAGCGGCAGTGTTGGAAACTAAAAAAAACTGTCAATTTATGAAAAGGGTAAAACTTTTGATGGAGGATTTATGTCCCTAATGTCAGAACGATTTTTTTTTTCGTTTTGCAAAAATTACTAGTAGTTCCTTCTTACTTTATCACAGCTTTTAGTGTAAGCAGTATGAGGATGCGTAGCTTTGCGTTATGTATCCCGCAAAAAAAAACAGATTGAGGAATTAAAAGTATTCAGTTATTAATATAGAACGATTTTGAAAAAAAATAGTCACAAATTTATGAAAAATCACAGAGCAAATAATACATAGAGAAGCCCTATCACGCAAGGGGAAGAAACCAAAATAAGGGGTTGAGAGGCGAACTAGGCAAGTCGATAATTTAAATTAAACAGCAAATAAGTAGAAAGGTTCGATTTGTTTACAAAAATCGAATATTTGGACGTGGACGGCTGGTGCCAAAATGGGTGTCACGTGACCATTATCTTCAGCCGTCGAAATGGTACGTAAATGCAAGTCTATTAATTCTGACGTCAGTGGGATTGCAGACTGCACGATACTGATAAGTCGGCAGTAGTTCAAGCAACAATTTGTTTATAAAAATATTTATTATTATTTCAGTTGCGTATGGCCTCTGAATCTGATTATCCGGGCAACGAGCAAGATTATAGACGTGATCGGTTTCAATAAGGACCGGGAAAACCCCTGAAAACTCAGGTAGCCAGAACAGTGAACAGTGGTCCTCATCCGTCACGTCCTTCAGTTTATAGACTCTCGCAATAGGCATGCGTCAGACGTCAAACATACAAACACCGCCGTAGATGGCGACCTGGGGCCCGATTCCGGCTATTTATAACTCTAGAATGGAAGCGTTCTTAGCCCTGTTACCTACCTATCGGTTTTGAACACCGGTACTTAAATACGTTACTCGTTCTTGGGGAGTATTTAGCTGTTCTTCAATAAATACTCCTTTATATCTCCACTTGTATATTATATTGGATCTCCTTCTTGTTGGTTAGAGTTGAATATTTAGTAGTCAGATACTTTATTTATTTTATTAGATGTAAGAATTATGACCTAGGCACGTAGTGTACTTGCTAGAAGCAAAGATGTAAGAGAAATGAGCCGAGGTACCAAGTGTACCCTAGCTAAGATGTAGGGGTGCTTGGAATATAGGAGACATATGTTTTTTAAAGCAACCTTACAAAGAATTGCACCGTTACATTTAGAAAGTTGGCGGACATAGTTCAAAGGGTCTCGCATATTCGAGAACAATAGATCAGTTTACAATTTAGAGGATGTGACAATAAACATATTTTCATAAGAAGCAATCACTTTGTGGTTTGACATTATATTAAATAAAACAAACACTAACATATTTTATTTTTCCCCAACCGGTTTCCCAATAATTCCTCTTTCTTGTGTAATTATTGTAGGATTATCTCTCTTTAATGACTCCATTATGTTTCCATTACACTGTTGTATTTACTATCTATTATTATTAATATATGTTAATGTTGTCTCCCTCTTACACATAATACTTTTCTATTGTTGTCTCTGTCTAATATTTTGTTCTCTTTTCTCTCTCTTTTGTATTCTCTCCTAAGGTATTTTATATTTGCCCTAACGAAGCTTGGCTAAGCGAAACATAAAATGTTTTCGTGGTTTATAACGAAGTATTTGTTTTATTTAATATAAACATATTTACATTGAAATGACCATGGAACATTTTTAAAGTTGATTTTGGGGACAGTTTTATTAGGATATTCACAATTCTGAGATTTATTACAGCGACTATAATAAAATGTTTTTGGATGACGTATTGTCTGGTCAAGTTTAAGATACTTTAAGATAGATAGACACAATAGTTTGCAATTCGAGAAGTAGGTAAAATGTTTAGGATTAGACGAGTTGAGGGTAATAAATATTGCGATCGATCATAATAACAATATTTGTTGCTTAAATTGATCAAAAACGTGCAAAATCCACTCCTTTATAGTGTCTTATGTAAACACGAATATAGGTAATAGACACCGACTCAAAATGAATAGAGTTACGTCAACGTACCATTTCAACGGCTAAAGACAAAGGTCACGTGACACCATTTTGGCACCATCCTAGTTCACTGCCACCCACGTTTTTTTCGCGTGATTTAGACTGTGGTAAGCAAATTATAAAACATTTATAAAAGATTCAAACTAAATATATAAAATATTCGGTTTTTCATTATTTACTGTTTTACTCAAATTGGCGACACGCCTACCTCGCCCCTCACCGCCCATATTTTGGTTTCTTTTCCTTTCGTGTTAGGGCATCTCTATGGATAATTTAGACTGTGGTAATAGGCAACAAAATCGCTTGGCAAATAGCGTCTCGAAATGTTTGATGTAAGCGCAAAAAGCGGATTTTATTTACTTTGTGAATAATTTTGCAAGAAAAAAAAACTTGATTTACATAAATTGTTTCAAATAATCTTATCCATATAGCAATATTAATTATTATTTTCTTATATGACTTCATAATTTTCTAATGAAAAAATACATTATTTAGTGGGTTACGATTATATTTTTTATAACGTAATTAACAATTTTATTTTAATTCTAATCAACAGAAACTATAGGAAAAGCTTCAATTTATCCATAGATTTTTTTTTAGTTTTCACAATATAAACCGATTCGTAATAAAGTTTAATAAAAATAGTGATTTCACTCATAGCTTCGCCAGGGCCCGACTCATTGTCCTTATCCGTAGGATTAAATACATTTGTTTCCATGTCAATGACAATACCGTTTTAAACGAGTTTTCTTTTATAATACTAGTTTTTCTTATTTTCTTATCCTTTAATGGGAGTTTACTGCACAGACGGACTTAGAAAAAATTGCCACTGCTAACAATAAACCCACGTAATAATGAAGGTCGATGGTCAACGTTACATTGACCTTATGAAGACAAATACGATTTGTAAATTAGCAAGTACTCGCTTTCGTATGTTTCACATTTCCAGGAGAGTTCTCGCATTACAGCACTCTAACACGCCACCTGGCGTCCTTGTAATAAAGGTGTTTCCACTTCTCATTATCACAAATTAACGAAATAGTCCGGTGAGCTTTTGTTAAAAGCTTATATTTTCAGACAAACCCTTAATAATTATGATATGATTGAAGATTCCCAGGGTCAAAAAATGAGGTTGTTACGTTACTTACAAATGTTTTTTTTAAATTTATTTGGAGCCAGTGAGACTATGGCATCTCAAATTGGTGTATGTTGTGAGGTTGAACGTATTGGTGAGGGGAAAGGGATGGGGGGAGGAATGTGGCAGATCTGGTAACCAGACACGGCTAAAGCCATTTAAAAAAGTTTCGATTCTGAATGGTAGTTTTTCACCAGGGCGATACTGACAGTATCTACCACTCTGGAACGTGCGGAAAATATACTACGAGGTGTGTTAAAAAGAAAAGGTGAATTTTTATTTTTTTCGAAAAGTATTTATTTATTCATCAATATCCATTTTCTCCCCTTCAAAGTAATCCCCCTCAGATATAATGCACTTATGCCAGCGCTTCTTCCAATCCTCGAAGCACTTCTGGAATGCGCTTTTCAGTATGGCCATCAGCTCGTTCTTCGATTCTGACTTCATCTCATCAATTGTGGCAAAACGCTTTCCTTTCATTGGTCTGTTCAGTTTCGGGAATAGGAAAAAGTCGCAGGGAGCCAAATCTGGTGAATACGGTGGTTGAGGCATGATTACGGTGTTGTTTTTGGCCAAATAATCACGAACAAGCATTGATGTGTGAGCTGGTGCATTATCGTGATGCAAAATCCATGATATGTTTTTCCACAATTCCGATCGTTTGAGCCGTATTGCTTCACGCAAACGTTGCATAACTTCCTTGTAGTATTCCTTATTAACCGTACCACCTGTTGGCAAAAACTCATGATGTACCACGCTATTGTAATCGAAGAAAACAGTGAGCAAAACCTTCACATTTGATCGAACTTGGCGTGCTTTTTTCGATCTTGGCTCTTCTGGCCGCTTCCATTGGGATGATTGGGCCTTGGTTTCGACATCATAACCATATACCCACGTTTCATCACCAGTTATGACCCTTTTGAGCAAATCTGGATCGTCGTTGACGTCATTTAACAACTCCTGAGCGATACTAATGCGACGTTGCTTTTGCTCAAAATTTAGCAATTTTGGAACAAACTTCGCTGCCACACGTTTCATGCCCAAAACATCCGAGAAAATTGCATGGCATGAGCCGATTGATATGCCAACATCCTCTGCAACTTCCCCAATAGTGATTCGACGATTTTCCAAAACCATCTTCTTTACTGTTTTGATGTTTTCTTCGTTTGTTGACGTGGTTGCAACTCCAGGACGCTCATCGTCATTAACATCTTCTCGGCCTTCTGTAAAGCGCTTGTACCACTTATAAACTCTTTTTTGAGACAAAGTAGACTCACCGAATGCCACAGTCAACATTTTAAGTGCGTTGGAGCACTTTATTCCATTTTTAACGCAAAATTTAATACACATTCTTTGATCCATTTTTTTCAAAAGTAAAAAATCGAAAAACTCACAAAAACGTGAGTAACCTGATAATGTTGGCTGATAATGCTAACATATGATAAACATATGTGTACCAACATAACAAAAAAAAATCGATAATCGAATGTACACATCCCGCGAAAATTCAAAATTCACCTTTTCTTTTGAACACACCTCGTATGTGTTTTTTAAATGAATAAGTTATGAAATAACACAAATTAATTCAATAAAATTTACTTGCGCACGCCGGGATTTAAACCCGCGACCTTCGGATTCGTAGTTGTGAGCCTTACCCCTCGACCACGGAGGGCGTCAATTGTTCAATTATTCTGATGTTTTCCGGTAGGCTGTTGAAGTATGTTTTCCCTAGATATGGGTCACATTTCTGTGACGGGAATATGTGTTTTTGACGTGTACGACTTTCAGGATTTTGTTTTTCTTTTATTTTTCTTTTTTTTTTAACTAGATCATTAAATTTTAATAATTTGAATTCTATGTATATGTTATATGATATATGCAAACGATTTAAAACGTTCATGGGCAGCAGACTCACTCACATGAACAATTTAGAATAATTGGAATAAATAATCAAATGTAAAGTGCAAAAAATAAAAGATCAAAAAAATATACACTGAATAACCTAACCTAATACGATTAGAAAATAACAGATACGTTATATATATGCAAATTAAAACTACGACTAAAACATTTGTAAGTGTATTCATTATTCTACACTTGTACCTGATTTGCGTGTAAATAATTGTAAAGTGAAACATCAACAATCTTCATAAATACTAATAATGCTATAAGTAATTTGTTTTTAACCAGCCCAACAAATTGTGCGCTATGTTGCATTATATTATCACGGTAGCCGTGGACAAATAGACATTAAATAATATTAATATATGGACAAGATCAATCCGATGGACGTCTGAAGGCAAGGATGTCTGAAGGAGGAAGGACACCTCCCACACGTCCACGTTTGGTGACTTAGCAAGGGTGCCCGGGTTCATGGGGTGAGGGTTGTCCAGGCCTTGACGGCGAATGCGTCTGTCCATCAACCGGATTGGGAGAGGCCGGTTTAGGGAGACCCCTTGACCTCTCCAGCCGGACTCTCTCGACCTATTCATACGTACGTCACTCCTGAACACACTGAACCCCAGATTCCTACCCACCCCTCATACCCTTTTCTTCCCCAGATCTTCCCTTTCTTCCTTTCCTTAAAAATACCCCCCATACGGCATCAGAAAAATGTAAAAAAAGAACGTTAGTTGTGACTTTTCTTACCAATATACAAGAGTCAAAATATTTAGTTACCGAGAAAAATAGCTATCTTTGAATCCAGTAGTAATTGACCCAATAAAATAATTAATACTTACATACAGATACGTGTCGAACTTATCGAATAACTGTAAAAACTGTCTGAACATTCAATTTGGAACAGCTCGTCTACTCGCTGTTTCCTTTTCGCTAAAATCAATAAGTCGCAAGAAAGAAATAGGGCTGTTTCTCAGTAATATATACTGTGATATTTATTGCGGATCTGTATCAGTGATATTTGTAATTTAGTAGGTGTCTTTGTTTTTACGGGATATTCCAGCGTTGCTCCATGTTTAACTTTACTGTTTTTTCCCCGGACATCGTCACGTCGCGTTTGGAGCTAGTTTAAAAAATACATTTCACTTGGAATGGCGGAAATCTCTGATCATTCTGATGAGAACTGTTGGACATTAGAAAAAAAAGTTAATTTCACTTTGTGAACAATTATTAACAGTAAGTTTACAGAGATACTTTATTTTTAACGAATAAATTTCATTTCAATATTTCTGACATAAGTATATCAGATATAATACATATCGATTGGTATCCGATATTTTGACATATGATTTTTTCGAACTTTGGAAATAGAATGAAAATTAAAGGCGTATTGCATCACCACAATGGTAGAATTATTATTAGTACAACGGAACAATAACAATTTTTTTAAAGGTTAAAAATATAATTTTAGGCGTTCAATACTAGTGACCATCACATAACGATATCTCTTACCTGGAGGCCATGTGTCCATTGTCTCTAATCGGAAGATGATGGGTAATTATAATGAGGTATTACAATTGATGGAATAGTTAAAGAGGAAACGTTACAAAAATGATATATTTTTTATAGAAATAATAGTAATGAAAACATTGGATGTTTCGTGATGGAGGACTTAGCCAGCGATGAACAGCGATTGAACTCACGATGCCTGGGTGAGACCCAGAGGCGATGCCAACTCAGCCACCGATAGGCCATACACATAAAAGTCCCAAATAGAAGCGTGAACCTAACCTAACTAATTCTAACTTTGCTATATTGGTGAGAAATTAAAGTTCAATAAAGCTTTTAAATTTATTTAATTTTTTTTGTACACATATTTCAATGTAAACATTTTCGTAGCATTACTAATAGAATAAGGTAACTTTGTTTTCACACAACTTTTATCTAAGCTTCCACATCTTTATAATCCCATGACATTACACGGTTAAACTATTAAATGAGTAAACTGTTTCTTTTGTCCAGCTGATATTATTTTTTGCGGGTAATTTAGCAGTGGCGTTCCGTGACTTACTTATCAATGTTGATGGTTTTCCCTAACAAATAGTCATGTTGATTGCTTTAATTGAAGTTTGTCGGACTTTACAATAATGTCGTTATAGCGTAAGGAACGTTTATAAATAAGTATTGTCTAAATTTATTATTTACATTCTGACTTCGTAGTCATTTATTATATTTGAAAGATACATCTGAACACATTTATTGGGATCTTTGAAAGATACATCTAAATAAATTTATTGAGATCTTTGAAAGATACATCTAAATACATTTATTGAGATCTTTGAAAGATACACCTAAATACGTTTACTGGGATCTTTGAAAGATAATCTAAATACATTTATTGAGATCATTGAATGATACATCTAAATGCATTTATTGGGATCTTTGAAAGATATATCTAAATACATTTATTGAGATCTTTGAAAGATACATCTAAATACATTTATTGGGATCTTTGAAAGATACATCTAAATACATTTATTGAGATATTTGAAAGATACATCTGAATATATTTATGGGGATCTTTGAAAAATACGTCTAAATACATTTATTGATATGTTTGAAAGATACACATAAATACGTTTATTGGGATCTTTGATAGATACATTTAAATACGTTTATTGAGATCTTTGAAAGATACATATAATTACATTTATTGGGATCTTTGAAAGATACATCTTAATACATTTATTGAGATCTTTGAAAGATACATATATGGTAAATACATTTATTGGGATCTTTGAAAGATACATCTAAATACATTTATTGAGATCTTTGAAAGATACGTCTAAATACATCTATTGGGATCTTTGAAAGATACATCTAAATACATTTATTGAGATCTTTGAAAGATACATCTAAATACATTTATTGGAATCTTTGAAAGATACGTCTAAATACATTTATTGAGATCTTTGAAAGATACACCTAAATACGTTTACTGGGATCTTTGAAAGATAATCTAAATACATTTATGGAGATCTTTGAATGATACCTCTAAATACATTTATTGGGATCCTTGAAAGATACATAAAAACGTTTATTGGGATCTTTGATAGATACATTTAAATACGTTTATTGAGATCTTTGAAAGATACATCTTAATACATTTATCGAGATCTTTGAAAGATACATATATGGTAAATACATTTATTGGGATCTTTTAAAGATACATCTTAATACATTTATCGAGATCTTTGAAAGATACATATATGGTAAATACATTTATTGGGATCTTTGAAAGATACATCTAAATACATTTATTGAGATCTTTTAAAGATACATCTAAATACATTTATTGGAATCTTTGAAAGACACATCTTAAACATTTATTGGGATCTTTGAAAGATACATCTAAATGCATTTATTGAGATCTTTGATAGACACATCTAAATATATTTATTGAGATCTTTGAAAGATACATCTAAATACATTGGGATCTTTGAAAGACACGTCTAAATACATTTATTGGGATCTTTGAAAGATACATCTAAATACATTTATTGATATCTTTGAAAAATACATCTAAATACATTTATTTGGATCTTTGAAAGATAAATCTAAATAAATTTATTTGGATCCTTGAAAGATACATCTTAATATATTTATTGAGATCTTTGAAAGATACGTCTAAATACATTTATTGGGATCTTTGAAAGATACATCTAAATACATTTATTGAAATCTTTTAAAGATATATCTAAATACATTTATTGGAATCTTTGAAAGACATATCTTAAACATTTATTGGGATCTTTGAAAGATACATCTAAATGCATTTATTGAGATCTTTGATAGACACATCTAAATATATTTATTGAGATCTTTGAAAGATACATCTAAATACATTTATTGGGATCTTTGAAAGACACGTCTAAATACATTTATTGGGATCTTTGAAAGATACATCTAAATACATTTATTGAGATCTTTGAAAAATACATCTAAATACATTTATTTGGATCTTTGAAAGATACATCTAAATACATTTATTAAGATCTTTGAAAGATACATCTAAATACATTTATTGGGATCTTTGAAAGACACATCTTAAACATTTATTGGGATCTTTGAAAGATACATCTAAATTAATTTATTGAGATCTTTGATAGACACATCTAAATGCATTTATTGGGATCTTTGATAGACACATCTAAATACATTTATTGGGATCTTTGAAAGACACATCTAAATACATTATTTGCACTAAAAAATGACGCAAATCGTTCACCTTCGGACAATTCGACTCTCTTAATCTCTTTTAATGGAAACAATATTCCCAAGAAGCCATCCATCGATATACTTGGTTTAACCTTAAGTGACCAGCTCAGGTATGGGGGCTCCATCGAAGCCAGAATAAAGTTGGCCTTTCAGGAGCTGGGCGTACTGTTCAGAGACCGCAGATTAATAATACACAACTGCTGACCCCGTAGAAATCGAAAGTGCGCCCTACTCTAGAATTTGGCAGCCACCTCTGGTCGGGAGCCCCAAAATATCTGAAAATAATCCTCTCGTGAGCAACAGGAAAAAAAAAGTAACGGTCGCATCTGGGACTCGAAACCTCTCGATCTATTCGGGATTAGCGCTCTAACCAATTGAGCTTTCCGTCATTTTTATCGATATCATAATTTTCAATTAATTTTCACATATTTTTGACTCCAGGATTCCACCGGAATTTATTTGCTATCTAGATAGTGTCTCGGATATACCTATTCGATTTATCTACCTTTTTATTTTTTGTTTCTTAATTCATTTGAGAATTGTTAATCTTCAATGATTAAAAAAGGTTCAATCAGTTATTCCAATAAAAACTGAATAAATATGATATAATTCGGTCGTCCAGGTGCGTCCCCCTTATGCTTATGGCATTCATAATAATGTAACGAACCTCTAGAATTTATGCTTTAATAAATGTTTTATTTATAAATTGCGAGAACCGAAGGGCAGGGATAGAGAGGGAGCATCTCATAATTTATGCCTTTCCGCGTTGATTTTGAATTGAAAGTGCGACGCCTGGATGGGACCCGACGTTTTGGACCACTCTACCACTAATTACACCTTTCATCTTCACCTATGGACTCCATCGCACATAGATCCGGCACTTATCACAAAGTCCATGCATAATCCTTCTAATCATAGACTTGGGTGGATCTCAGATACGAATCTTTCCTTCCGCATTCCGCATTCATTAATGCAATACGCAGTTTGTGTCAAACGATGACACGCGCATTGCATAATGGTGACATTCAACCAGTGTTCACGCGAACCGATTGTCAAAATCTATAGTTGTTATTTATTATACATACGGGTATATAAAATAGTAAATATGTATAATGGATCCATGTTCTAATTAAAACATATTACATATACAAATAAAAACATTTTTATTGAAAATCTTCAATTAAATGTTAGATATTACAATATTAAAAATTACACTTCTCATAGTTCGTCCTTTTCTTTTATAATTGTTTGGTATTTCTTGGATGATCTTCACCTCTCTGTTTACTTGAACGATTAGAAATTAATAAACGAACGAACGATCCTAATATAACATTAATTAATAAAGCAAGGAAAATTATACATTCACGCTTCTCAGTATGTTCACATTATCAAAACAATATAACACATTTAAATAAATCAATTAAGAAAACATTATCATTTAAATACCGGGAACACACATTATAAACGTAAAAACCTCACAGAACAGAAAATTTACAATATTTTCTAATTAAATCGGGTTGACCGATAATAAATCATTATTTTTAAAAACCCGTCCAAATTAGAATGGGATGGGAGTAAATAAAATCATATAAATAAGTCATCAAAATGTGGATTAACCGCAGTTTGAAAACGGCCTTAAACGCCGAAACAGCTGTCACAATAAGACGCACTGAAAATACTTGTAGAACTTAATAATAACATTATTAAATTTGATTTAAATTAAACGGAGTTCTACGAATTAAACACAAAAACAATTAATAACTAAAGAGCTCTGTGATTTTGTTTACTTTCGAAAGAGAAGTCTTATTTCATTTCTTCTTGCAGGGTGGTTATACTGGTTATGTTTGTGTTGATGTTTTGACTTTATTGGCTGTTAACCGTTGTTTTTTCTCTGTTAAAAGTGGACTTTCAAAAAAATCGTCGACGCGCTGCAGCTAGGGAGACCAAATAATAATAATGCATTATTGTGGAAATGAAAACATATCAGTTTATGTTATATCATTGCAAAGATTCCATTGAAATGCTGGAGTGAGTATTTCAGACTAGCTAAAGTATCGTGACTCTATAATATAGGGCTAACAGATTCTTCAATAGTGACCAACTGCTAATCCTATACAAATCTCAAGTACGTCCAACAATTGAATTTGGAAGTCACCTACGGGCTGGAGTTCCCAAATACTTGATAAACGCAAATGACGGCGGTTCGTCTGATTGACAATTCGTTGTTAACAGACCGGCTGCCATCTCTGATACACAGACGCAATGTAGGTATGCTGAGTCTGTTATTCGAATATTTTAATGGAGCCTGCTTGCAGGAGATAGCAGCGTTGATCCCCTCCGCGCCGGTGCACATGCGTGAAACTCGACGGACACGAACGGAACATCCGTTCACGGTT